>CAUYUJ010014152.1:217500-284137 GCA_963575745.1 Prorocentrum cordatum
CATGCAAGAGCTGCTCGGAAGTATGCCCTAAGTGTAACATACAATGGTTGCGTGCAGAGTGTTGCCCAATGGACGAGCATAATCGCACGCATCTTCATGCAATCTATCCAAGGTCAAGCCAGGCTGGCAGAGGCTAACACTCGGAGGGAGTTTCTGACCAATGAAGCGCAGCTGGCCGAAAGGGCCCGACTGGATAGAGAGGAGATGCCTAAAACCATGGCTGAAGTTCGGAAGACATTCGAGGCTGAACGGGTCGCCCTAGCCATGGCTGCCAGAGAGCGAGAACAATAACTGATGGAACAATTGCATCATCAGACCGCGGCCGCTAAGCGGCAGGCGGAGATGGGGGCCGAGAATAATTACATGGAAATACTGGTTTCTGAGAGACAGGCCGTCGCGATGGCAACCAATCAGTCTGTTGATGCCAAAACGGTCGCCGCTGCCGTTGCGGCGGCTAGAGTAGAAGGATAACAAATCGCTACAGTCAGGGCGGAACGAGAAAAGCAGAGCTTACAAGAAGAGCTTAAAGACGCCAGGCTGGAAGCAGTTAACCCCCGAGCTGTAGCTGCGAAGATAGCCGACCAGAACAATCAATATCTGGAAGAACTCAGATCGCATGAAGAAGCCAGATCTTCCCTCCAGCGCATGCAATCGAGCAATGCTAAACGCCCGCCGGCTAAGCCGACTGGAACGAACGTGCATCAACTGTCGGCGGCTCAGTCGTCCGGCGCCATATCCGTTCCAACGCAGTCTGATCCGACGAACATAGCAAATGCGGGAGCGTCAACCCTGCCGGCAAGAAAGGCGGCGCATCCTCCTCCCGAGGAGCGGGGAAATACATTACCAGTGGCCCAGTTTTGCGCAGTTAGCTTTCGCCCGAAGACGGACAATTGCGTCGGATGTGGTAGGTCGGCCTGTGAAGAACATTTCGATGCAAGTACTAGAAGATGTTCCAAATGTGACTTGTGGAAGAGTGAAAGGTCAGCTGCCAACATGCGAGAAGAAGAGGCCATTACGAACGCAGCTAATATAGAGAAAGGAATGATGAGGCTTATGGCTATCATCGCCGACCCGACTCCACATACTGAAAGTAAACGAGGAACAGGACTCACTTCGCGTTCATTTGGCTTGCCGTTGTTTCCGCAAGAAATTCCTGTGAGGCCATTATTGCGTCCTCACTTTACAGTTCCCGGTCCTGCCCTAGAGGGCCGGGCTAAGCCGAGTACCCCTGAGAGCGGATTTCCTATTGGAATCAAGCTAACAGGATCTAACGAAGATAACACTCTCGCCAATTACCGCCCATTCTATACAGATGGCCCTACGGCAACGACGATGACTAAGTCGTCGGGCGAGGCGGGGCAGGGCGGAGAAGGGGGCGACAAGAGCGATGCTCCGAATACCGAGATAATGTCTGCGCACCCAGATGATCACGGTAAAAGACCACGCGGGTCGCCTCCAGGAAGCCCAGGGGGTTCAGATCCATCGGACGGTGGAGGCGATCGCGGGGGGCCTCAGGGACCTGGCGGACCGCAGGATCCAGTAGTAATCAACGAAAGTACGCCGTTGGATCAATGGAGACAGGTTGGCAACAATCAGAAACTTGATTTGTTGGGCATCCCTGATGTAACGAACATACGGGAGTGGCAGATGCATGCAGCACGTGCGATCGCTGGGTCATCGCCCGAGAGCCAGGCGTCACAGTATTGGATTACGGAGGCTATGAACCCAGCTGTGGAGGATGAGCAGCTGAAAGATGCAGGGCGATTCCAGCGTCTCGATCTCATGATTGCAACGAATCTCATCGAGAAATCTAATCAATTTCGAAAGAATCGCCATCAGCCTGGTCATCATACTCATTTCCTCCAACAGATCACTCGCGTGGAATACAGCGCCCAGAATGAGGGAAGGCTCCTGACTGGACGCGAGATGGTGCGAGCCATTTGCCATTGGTGTTCTGTTAGATCGGAGTTGGGGCAACATCGCATTTCGCGTGATATGTTCAATGTAATCATTGACCCACACAAGCCTGATGCCGACCTGTATCATTCCTACCATGATTGGACAGACGTATATCAACAGCTTTATGGCGCCAGACCTCCGTCTGATGAAATGAGGGCCTCAATTCATGCGCACTTTCTTGAACAATGCAGAAAGCCGAGCAAAGTGAATTTTGTATGCCAATTATAGGACATGTCAACGGATAAAATGGGACATGGCGCGAAGAGTCATGAATGGCTGATGGGGCACATTGGAGACATGATGTTGCGAGAAACAGAAAAATGGAACATCAGCGTGCATGAGGGCACCTCGAATCAACGTGCTAGGCAAGCACGGTTCGGCGGAGGCGGAGGCAATGACAACTGGAAGAACGCCGGCGGCAAAGCCGCTCCGGCAGAAATGGCAGCTAAGTTCGGGGAATCTTACAGATGTCATGAAAAGCGGATTGACTAAGGGCGAAACCACGTGCAGATACGTGCATAAGGGCTAAATTTGCCCGCATGCAGGGAAAGGCTGCCCCTTCAATCGCAAGAAGCCCAAGGGCGCGGCGCGGGCTCAGCCGAGCACGAGAAGAAAGTCCAGCGCCGCTCTTGCCCAGGACAAGAACCTCAGAGGGAGGTCGAAGGATCGAGGCCGCAAGGGGCAGAGTCGATCTCAGACCCCGACAGGTGAACGTGGGAAGGGAGGGCAACAACAGAATAGAAGTCAATCACGTGGGAAAGAGAGTACCATACCATGTTACGCATATTCCCGAGATCCCAAGAATTGTCGAGGGCCAGATGACGGCTGCAACAAGGCCCACAGAGGGCTATCCGATGCTGAGAAGCTGAAGCGCGACAAGTGGGAACAAGCGAAACTTGGCGCAGGACAATCTCTGGGATATGAGCGTACAGCCAAACAAGCCAATGCCGCCGCCGCGAGTGTCTCATCGACGGGAGGTAACAGTGGCTCCAGAGCCTCGAGTACTAACTCAGACAAACGCAAAGGGGATGGAGACAAGAATAACGGCAATGGCAAAGGCAAAGACATGATCTGCCGCGCCCACAAGGAAACGGGAAAATACTCGCGCGGTAAGGACTGCTGGTTCGCCAAGACCATTCCAGGTCATCCGTGACGATGGCTCCGCACTGGCGGCTCAGCCGTCAGTGTTGGAGAAATGATACATATAATTGTGTTAATGGTCTTCTTTATTGCCTTCCTTGTTCGACAGATGTGGCGATGCCTGCGTCAGTTGAACAGAAGGCGGGGGGGGGGGGGGTGGAAGAGACCCACTGATTCAATCAGCTTGGGCGCCATCGCGTGCCCCGCCCCGTTGTTTCGGGGCCTCCCAGGGCAGAAACAGATCAGCCTAAAATTTTTGAATGTTGCAGCTGATGCCGATGGAGGAGACTACTGGCATACCTCCAAAGGTGAACTTCACCAGGATAGCAGGAAACAGGTCGAGAGTCTCGTCAATGTCCTTGCGAATTTCCTGCACCCTCTTTCTCGGGGCGCTATCGAGAAGTCCTGGTGCGTCCCCCCTAGTAAGAGTTGCATCCGACATCAGAATCGTGAGAGATGCAATCTCCGTGTCCGTTTTCACCCCTCTACTTAGGAACCAACTATCACTTGGAGGAAGGCGCGTCGCCGCGACTTGAAAGAGTTGCCTTCGAGTAGCAAAGATAAGAGGAAGTTCCCAGGAGAAAGGCGCAGACAGATGTCTATACAGTCGAGGGCATCTGTCGCAGAAGCTCTGATCAGAGCGTCAGACCTGCAAGATGTTGTCTGGCATCTCTGGTTGAAGACCGAGGAGGGGGAAGAGGGCCCGCGCGGCACAGCCGCTGCTGGATGCACAGACAAAGACGCTGCGTATCTGGGCGCGCTGAGCTTTATCATAGATACTGGGTGCGGGTATAACCTCATAGCGGAGAATACATTAGGAGCGCAGGAGCGCAGGTGCAATGATATTGATCCGAAAGCTTCCGCAATCGATCATTCTGAACACTGCTGGGGGAGAGTCAAAGGCCCTCGGTTCAGTTCGCATCGCGTGTCCCAAGTTTAAGGGCGGTAGTTTTTTCGCTTTCGCCATGCCGGAATCTCCGCGCGCGTTTTCGGTAGGAGAGCGGTGCGTGGATCACGGCTTTAGCTTCTTTTGGCCAGCAGGTCAAAGACCCTTCCTGTTGTTGCCCAATGGCCAAATAGTGGACCTGGCCGCTGAGGGCAAGATACCATACTTGACCCTATCAGGCAAGGAGACGCTGGGTCAGTGGATGTGTGCGCAGCTGCCGCCAGAAGGAGTGAGCCCCCCGAGCGGAGGTACTGCGTGGCGCCAGGCGCCAAGGCATTCCTGGACAATGTGGAATCGGCGGGAGGCCCTCCGCCCCATGCTGTCCAGACTCGAGTAACCATAGACCTGCATACACATGAGCTGATTGGTACCCACAGCTACGCTGATGGGCGGCCGACTGAGATCGCGCCCGTTTTTCCGTCTTCGATAGACTCTGCGGATGCTATCACCTACTTCTACTACGCGCTTCAAAAGGCCAGTGAATGCGGTTGGAATCGGACGCCGACCGGTATTGCTGCCTCCAAAAGTCTCTCAGCTGTGCCTGACCACGGTCAAGCCGTCGGTCAGTTCGACGAACAGGCCGGCAAAGCCGAGGCTTGCGCTGCCGCATACAAGTGCCATTACTGATACGGAGTTTCAGGATACCTCCCGTACGAAATAAACCGAGGGCTGGACTCCAATGCGCGCAACGCAGCCCCAGGACCCCTGGAGGGCGAAGTTGGAGACGCTGACGGCGTAGACTTAGTCGACGTCGACGCACCGCCAGATTTAGACCCAGACGTTGCGGAGGCTGAGGTGTCGGAGACCCTTGCCGAGCGGCTCAAAAAGGACGCAGTCCCCCTACCGCACCTTCTAACTCATACTCCCAAGAACCCATATTGTTCAGCATGCAATTGGGCCAGAGTTATTAGAAAGCAGCAGCGCAAAGCGCAAAACAAAAAGGGTAAAGGTTTCCCGCCCATACGCTAACCCCACTGCGTTCGGACACCTGACGAAGATGGACCATTGGTTTGCGATTGATGAACTCTCGCTGGGGCTCCACGATGAGACCGCGTGCGTGACTTTTCGCGACCGAGCTGCGGATTTTCTCGCCGCTCAGGGAGTGCACGACAAGCCTGCGGTTCACGTTTGTAACTTTTTAGTAAACCTGAGAGCCCCGGAGGAAAAGTTAGAATATTGTTATACAGATGGTGCAAGAGAGCTTGCGAGGGCATGTTACGAGCTCAATATTGCCCATGATCCTGCCATCCCAGGAAATAATAAGCGTGCGAACGGCGTTGTGCAAATGGGAGCAAGAGCCTTGCTCATGCAGGCTGGTCTTCCACCGCCATATTGGACATGCGCGGCTACGTTACAATACTAGGACCCCCGCTGAGGGACAGCCAAGTTGGGAGCGACGCTTCGGATGTAAATGTGATGCTCCGCTTCTTCCTTTCGGATCGCTTGTGCGCTATGTGCCTCCACCTGAGTCCCGGTTTCGAACCGCCAAGACTGGTGCAACGATGGTTCCAGGGATATACTTGGGGTATGTACACACAGCGGGGGGATTGGTTGGACCAGACAGTTACGTTGTACCTTTGAGAGAATCAGGGCGCGCCCCAGAGGGAAAACGACTTACAATCGAGAGGTCCGACCAGGTGTGCAGCAACATCTTAGATGGTACTGCTGACGACCAGTCGCCTCAATTCCCCTTGCGAAATGCGCGCGAGAAAGCGGCGACAGAAGTACGTTCCGTCACAATCCTTACAGAGACAGGAGAAGCTGCGGCTGTCCCAGACGGACCACAACCAGCCACGGGGAAAAGACCGGACAACACGTTTAATGCTTACGATCCTGCCATTACCATGCCATCGTTTCCCCAAGAAGGCGAGGGCGCCCCACGCTTTGACTCTGAGGCCGACTTAGAAGACGATGGTCCTGGGGGCTTGTATGTGGGTGATGAGCCTATGGTAGTTGACGGCAGGGGCCCTCAGCGCGATTCCCATCCTGCAGACAAAAATCAAAAACTGGGACTCGTTCAACTCGAGTATCGCGTGGACAGACAGCCCAACTTCTCAGCGGCTAAGCCGCGTGAGAAGGTTCCCGGGGAAGGACAACTTCTTGCCCGAACAAGTCAAAATTTGGATGCGATGGAATACTTTGAAGACAGACGGATTGCTGTTGTACTTACAAAAGAAGAGTGTATTCAAAAGCTTCCATTGACAGGTCGTCGAAAGACATGTAGCTTCCGAGTTGTTCTTTATTATGATCCCGATTACGTGCCCATAACTCGAGTGTGGGTAACAGACCCAGACCCCAAATATAGTTCCCAGTGGCTGAAGAAGCTACCTGAATCCACCGACCCCGGAATGCACCCTGGACGATGGTTCAATATGAATCAAGCCCAACGCCGACAGGCCGTGGAACAATACAAGGCGGAAAAGAGAGGATTCTTCGGCATAGAAGATCCTGGTCCTTGTCTCGGCCTTCTGCGTGATTTTGGCCTGGATGTGGATGACCCACCAATTCCGCCTGATCCCGCGGTGGCCCAGCCACTTGCGGCACTCCCCGAATCTCGGCTAACAGCACCTAAGGTGGCTGAGCAGCTACGTCGAATAAAGAATAGCATCCTTCGCTGCACCCCTGGCAGTGGGCGAGGGGCGGCGTCGCGAAACACCCAGGGCTGCCAAGCCACATCTGAGGCTGAAGATTCCTCAGAAGATGATGTTTCTAAGGAGCTTCTGTCGGACGACGAGGATATTTGGTGGAAACGGACATGGTATGGAGGCACTATTGCACGAGACGGGCTTCCCTCCGGCTCAGCCGGTAGGGGCCCTCTGTCCGATGATGATAATGACGAATCTGAGGACAATCGTGGGACGAGCCAGACCTCGAGTCCGGCGGCCCCCGCGTCGCGGCGAAGCGTGCCTCGCATGCCCTTACAAGATAACTCAGCTGTAAATATCAGTCATCGCGACAAAGAAATGTCTGATTTGCGATATTTCTATAATCCTGCTACTGATATATATATATATCGATCATCGATGAACCCTTCAAACTTCCCAGCGACTGGCAACGCTCCCGTATCAATCCGCTGTTGTCAGATCTGTCTCGAAAGACGAGGCTAAGGCTAACAAAGACGCTCAAGCTGCCTTGAGGAAAGAATGGGACATATTGCGTGACATTGGCACGTGGATAGAGGATGGCGTCAGAGAATACTCAGATGTAGTTGCCGAACTCAAATGAAAAAACTGCCCATTGTGGTTGATTATTTGCGATCCTTCTTGGAAAGAACTCGGAGTTCCTGTTAGGGCACAAAGACCGCAAGTATAAAGGTCGGGTAGTTTTCGATGGTTCAAGTGTCAGAGATCAGAATATGGACGTGGCATTGTTTCAAGAACTTTCCAGCGGTCCCGCGACCATGCAGGCCAGCAAAGCAGCTGATACCTACGGGTTGTTCGAAGGCCACAACATCGAACAAGCAGATGCCCGCCAAGCCTACACCCAGTCGAAGTTGGCAGGCACTCCTACATGGGTCTTCTTGCTTCGAGATGAATGGCCCAAAGCGTGGTCCAACATGCGGAACCCTGTATGTCCACTGTACTTATCATTGTACGGGCACCCTGATTCGGGTGGATATTGGGAACAGCATTGCGAGGGACATGTTACGGCTAAAGGCTTCGTGAAATGTAGTCCGTGGCGCAGCTGTTATTTCCGCCAAGAATTGCAAATCTTCTTGATTCTATATGTTGACGATTTTAAACTGTCGGGACCTGCTGCAAGCTTGCCGAAGAGTGGAAGGTACTCCAAGAACCCTCGGATAATTGCCCTGAGGGCATCGAAATAGATCCTCCGACGTCTGTCGGACGATATTCAGGATGCGAACATAGGTTATCTACTCAAACGATTGAATGGTGTGGAGAATTGCCTACGATATTAGACCCGCCCCCTTCCAAGGTTAAGAAAAACGCTTCCGTCGCAGACGAGAGTAGTGAGGGGGAAACGGGCGGCGACTCGGCGTCTCAGACGACCGAGCCATATCAGCAGAGAAAACCGAATGTGGTTGAAGTCATAGAATACGATATGACAGAGTTCTTTGATTCCTGTGTTACATTAAATGCTCAATTGACGGACACCGACCCGGCTACTTATCCGGCCGCGGGCACCCCGTTTGGCCTTGAACTTACTGATCAAGAAGATGGCCAGGGCGGCCCTCGAGGAGAAGTTTTCTCCCCATCTGAGGAGGCTATAGCGTCAGCACTACGAATCAATGTTGATTCCGGCCCCCCTGATCAGAAGATAGAAGCGCTTGGCCTTGATGCCGCAGTAGCAAGCCCTGATGACCCTGAGCCACCGACTCAGTCGGGTGTGCTTCAACCCATCGCAGCAAAAGTATTGATGAAGATACTTTACGGGGCGAGAATGGCCGGATACGACCTGCTCCGCGCTGTGTGTCGCACTGCCAGTTGTATTTCAAAATGGACAGAACAGCAAGACATGGATCTCTCCCGCCTCATATGTTACATCATCTGTACCCCCCAGTACCGCATGACTTCATGGGTGGGTGACTAAGAGGAAGATGTTCTGCTGAAGCAATACTCTGATGCAGACCTGGCAAGTGGCATTCGCACACACAGGAGCGCGAGTGCGAGTTGCCAAGCCATCCGGGGTCTATGCACCAGAGCTGGCCCGTCTATGGGGTCGCAGCGACAAACATGCGCGCCCCACAGCACGCCCGAGGCCGAGATCATCGCGGCCGACCTTGCGTTACGCAAGGAGCTGCTTGCGGCATTACCGCTTTGGGAAATACGGTTTGATAGACCAGTGCGATGTTTATTCCTGGAAGATAACCAAACAGTTTGTAAGGTCATTAAGGCGGGCGGGTCGATGAAGCTAATGCATCTACCGAGAACACATATTATTGATGCAGCAGCTGTGTCTGAACAGTTTTCTCGTGGCCTTGTTCAGTTACAGTATGAGAGAACGCAAAAATGAGGCTGCCGATATAGGAACTAAAATATTTGTTGACCCTATGGCATGGGTCAAAGTCCTGTATCTTGCCAACATCCTTACGCCTAAATTCTGGGCCGATAAGCGGCGCCAAGATTATCTGGATTCAACGTTTTCTGACGGACTTCCCCTGAAACCCGGGGGGGTTCTGAAGCCCCGCTTGGGCCCTAGTTCGGCCTTGCGGAGAGGAGCTGCTATGCCTAGTAAAAAGTCAAACAAAATGAACAGGCGCCCCAACAAAGGTAAACCCGTTGTGGCCGCCCCCGGCCAAGCCGTGGAGGCATGCGCTCCTAGCGCGATCGCGATTGCGAATGCATCCGGCTCAGCCGATGACGCAGGTAATATCTCTCGTCTCATGGCCGAAGAAGGTTACAGCAGAAGCTCCGAGAAAACGAGAGCGATCGAGAATATAACCAAGAGAAGCTCTGATCGTGAAATGAAAACAATGTTTGACATAACGGATAGTGAAAATGAGTCAGATACTTCCACGATGCCCGAAAATATAAAAGATATCCTCAACAAAAACCATTCTCTTCCTAATCCGCAATCTGCGGCGGCTGCCAGTTCCTTTGACAAAAGAGGTGCATGGGTACGACAAGGACAGAGTTTGAAACGATGGCACTCTGTCCCGAGACTTATTACGCTCATGCCTGCAATCGGTGATTGTCCCGTTGACCTCGAAAAGTTGGATGATAAACGTCGTACCTATGCTGTCAATACCCAGCAAGGTTTGACAATTGACCGCGTTGAGAGCAGATTCTTAGGGTTACGCCACACCGCCGACCCCTTGTTTATGCCAATCTGGGGGTAGTAGAAGCTGCGAAGGGGCTCTGGGTTATGGGTTATGGGTGAGAGGCTTCTTGTATGTGTATCGGGATCTCGCGGATCGCTTCTCGGGGGCCTCTGGAAGCGAGTTTTGGAGCCACTTGGGGGCCGTTTCGGAGCCTCTGGGGTGCTTCTTGGGGGTTCCTTGGGGCGTCTGGGCGGCCTCGTGAGGGCCTCTGGGGGCCTCTTGGGGCACTCTTGGGGCCCCCTGGGGCTCCTGGGGGCAGAAAGCTAGAGTTTCAACATGTTTGGTCGCCCTCTTGGGCCCCTCTTGGTGCCGTCTTGGAGCCCTCTTGGGCCGTCTTGGGGACCTCTTGGGCCGTGTTGGGGCCGTCTTGGGCCGTCTGGAGGCCGTCTTGGGGGCCTCTTGGGCCATCTTGGGGCTGTCTTTGGGGCCTCTTTGGCCGTCTTGGAGCGTCGGGAAGCCGAAAAGGCGGAAAAGCAAAAAACATAGAAAAACACTATGGGAAATCAACAATTTTAGACTCTTGGGGCTCTCTTGGGAGGCTTGTTTGGGACCTCGGGGGCCGTCTTGGAGACCTCTTGGCCCGTCTTGGGGCCATCTTGGGCGTCTTGGAGCGGTCGTTTGGCGTCTCGGGGCCTTCGTGGGCCGTCTTGGAGGCCTCTTGGGGGCTTCTTGGCCCGTCTTGAGGCCCTCTTGGGCCCGGAAAAGCTCCGTGAACCGCTCGTCCCGGCCGTGCTGCGCTCGTCCCGGCCGTGCTGCGCTCGTGCCGGACCCCCCCCCCTCCAAATCGACCGGACCGGGCTCTCGGGGGAGGGGTTTGGGGAGGGGGAAGCATCTCACACGCCGATGATCCCCAAGGGGTCGGCGGATTATTATTTTTCTTATTATTATTATTATTTTTACTCTTATTATTATTATTATTATTAATACTATTATTATTGTTCATAGTGTTATTATTATTGTGATTATTATTATTCTTATTAGTATTATCATTAGTATTATTAGTGTTATTCTTATTATTAATAATAATAATAATAATAATAATTTTTATTAGTATTATCATTATTATTTTTTGTTAATAATTATTATTATTATTACTACTATTATTACTACTATTATCATCATTATTATTGTTATTATTATTATTAACCTCCTCCTCCTCCTCCTCCTCCTCCTCCTCCGAAACGCCCGGCGGAACCAAGTGACGAGCATTGCGACAAGGCACGGAAGTTGCGAGGAATCTGACCGCTGGGGACGGGATGGATAAGGGGGACGTGGAGGAGGGAGGATGGGGGAGCAGCCAAAGGCGGAGAAGGTGAAAAGTGAGCCAGTGGAGGGAATACGAGACAGAAAGCTGAGAGGGGAGACGGGAGGAGGGGGCGGAAGAGGAGGATGAGAAGGAGCAGGAGAACACGACGAGGACGACAATGGCGGCGACAGACTCGACGGCGTAGGCTGGGCACCTTTTTGGGGCCATCTTGGGGGCTTCGTTGACCGTTGTGGGAGCCTCTGGCGCCGTCGTCGTGAGAATCCTCTCGGGGGCCTGCGGGAGGCAGTTTGGAGGCTTCTGGGGAGCTGTTTTGGGGCAGCTTGGGGCTTTTTTTGGGCTTGTTGGGGGCCTCTTGGGGGCTTCTTGGAGCCTCTTGGAGGCCTCTTGGGGCCTCCTTGGCGCCTTTTGGGGCGGAAGGCTAGAATTTTAGGTTCGTGGTCCCCGTCTGGAGCCTTTCTTGGGCCCCTCTGTGGGCCCTCTTGGACTGTCTGAAGGCCCTCTTGAGCCGTTTTGAGGCGCTCTTGGGCCGTGTTGGGGCCCACTTGGGAGCCTCTCGGGTCGTCTTGATGCCGTCTTGGGGGCTTCTTTCGCCGTCTTGGAGCGTCGGAAGCCCGAAAAAACGCGAAGGCCAAAAACGTTGAAAAAACCAATGGAAATCGACGATTTTGGCCTCTTGGGGCCATCTTGGGAGGCGTCTTGGAAGCTTCTTGGGGCGTCTTGGAGGCATCTGGGGCCATCTGGAGGCCATCTTGACCGTCTTCGAGTGTTTTTTCGGCGACTCGGGGCCCTCTTGGACCGTCTGCAGAGCTTCTTGGGAGCCTCTTCGCTCGTTTGCGGCCCCCCCAGCAGACTCTCTGGAGCGGATGACCCCCCCCGGACCGCGCCGGCGGATCCCGGGGAATCCGGCCGGACCCCCCCCCCCCCCCCTCCAAAACGACCGGACCAGGCTCCGGGGGGAGGGGTTTGGGGAGGGGGGAAGCATCTCACACGCCGATGACCCCAAGGGGTCGGCGGATTTCATCACCCATTTGAACACGACTCGAATGGCGATTCTAGTGACGGTGACTATTGTCTGAGTAGGTGGACCGGATACACAGAGTTCTGGATCCGACGTGATTGCGCCCCGGCCACTCAGTGGACCGGGGAAAGACTTCTGTTGGAATGCTGTTGCGGCCCTCAAAGCAGAATAGGATACACCGAGAAGGAAGACATGAGGACGGATGAGGGATTCAAAATAGCGTTGAACGACATAGATACGTTCAAGGGAAAACAGATTACACTATGGGGTTCTATGCCCTGCACAGGTGGCTCTCCCTGGCAACATGTGAATGAAGCGCATTATTTCCGTACGGGAAATCATAGAGCGATGTGTATGCTTCGGGGTATTAGAAATGATTTCCGATACTTGTTTTGGAATTCCCGGGAGATTGCCCGCGCTGTGCATAAAGCGCGGGGCGTCGTTTGTATTGAATGGCCTACCCAATGCAATTATTGGAGAGACCCCCCAGGTAAAGAGTTTCCTTCGAGAGTTAGAATTTGTCAAGACGGCGTTGCACGGATGTGCGTACGGATTGAAGGACAGTAAGGGTAATTTCATGAAAAAAGTCCTGGACGATAGCCACTACCTCCTCTGTTGTCGCGGAGGGGCTTGAGCGCAGATGTCGTGGCACACACGAGCATGTTGAGGCTAGAGGACGAGAGTGTAAGAGCGCCGAAGATTACACTGATGATTTTGCTTAGCAGGTTCATGTCGCCGTTGCTCGTGCTGCTGATAGATTTGCGTCGTCTCGTCGTCGCCCTACCTCCTCTCCCAAACCTATTTGCGCCGCTGCCGCTTCTACTCAACAGCCTGCGCGGGCTGCCCCGCGGCCTGCCCCCCCCTAGAATCGAGCGGTTGCCTTGCGGCGACTGCTCGAACCTTGCCTGCCGCGGCCCCCCGCGCGCCTGAGAGGTCATCGACCGAACCCACGTGTCGACCGCTGAGGAAGAAAGCGGACAGGCCACCGGGAGAGGACGCTATTTCGATCCACGCAGATGATAACAATGGGAAAGATATGTGCAATAATGCTCTTCCCAAAACAAGTCGAAAAGCCTCGCCACCGGCTCAGCCGAGAGGGAAGGCTTGCCCACCGGCTCAGCCGGATGGGATATCAAACAGTGGCTTCAGTCCGACCGACGTCGTGTCCGAGATAGACGCCGAGATGGAAACTGATGTCGAGATCATCAATGAGGGGGCAACTGCTCGGAAAAGGGTAGCGGAGACTGCTTTCCAAGACACTCAAC
The DNA here is from genome assembly GCA_963575745.1 of Prorocentrum cordatum. Lineage (NCBI taxonomy): Eukaryota > Dinophyceae > Prorocentrales > Prorocentraceae > Prorocentrum > Prorocentrum cordatum. Next base: position 230,878 of record CAUYUJ010014152.1, read on the forward strand.
GCACAAAGAAAGCAGCTAACTCCAATACTGAGGACGTCGACTCATGGAAGAATAAACTGATCTTCAGATGTTTCCGTGACAAATTGAGGGAGCGGTCCCGACCGGGACCCAAAGAAGGGACTAAGTTTGTGCCAAGACAAGGATGGGGTTGGCGCCACACGATGCGGAGGCATGACATACTCTATATGCGGAGCGACGCAGTCGTGACCGCATTGAAGGCAGACTTGAAATCCACGTCACAGATAATATTTCAGCGCTTATATCCCCAGATCTCGCAAGATCCATGGACTGCACATCGGACGACGTTGGAACGGAAGGCCACTTGCCGTTTCGACTGTGCCCCTCCTGACCTGGGCAAAATTCTTGCTGGTACGTTCCTTCAGACGTATCCTGATGAAAAGACGAAGTTGGTCAGTAGGATGCATGCGAACCCCCCCCGGGGATATCGCGGCATAGTTCGACCGCTCGAGCCGGGGGAAGTCGTAGGTCCTACCGTCGGCTCAGCCGTTCGGTATGAGACCCCTTTTGGAAACTATGTGAGCGTGCCGGTGGTGGATCACTGGACAGAAGGCCCCCCGCATGTCTGGGTTGACATTTGGGCGCCTTCTCCCCGAAAGCCTCCCCAGGGCTCAGCCGCTGGGGAAGGCTGGGGGGCGACGTTCGCTTTTCCAGTGGTCAAAGGCCAATACAGTGCACCAGCGCATGTCGTCGAAGAGGTCCTTACTGCCACAGCAAAAGCAACATGCTTCGAGATTTCTCCCAAGCAGGCCGCGCATTGGCGGAAGAGACAGCGCCCCTGGAAAAGGCAGCAGAAGTTTGAAGAATGGCTTGCTGGGGGTGGCCTCGACCCAGGGGCTGATGAGGACTCACCGCAAAAGAAGCCGAGAATTGCAGCAGAAGCACCAGACGACCAAGTCGCCTTGGCTAGCCAACAAGCAGTCATGGGCAGCAATCAGCCGGCATTGGACAGCCCTGGGGCCGGGAGACAGGCGGCCGGCGAACCACCTGCCGGTCAGCCACCTTACCTCGATAACCCTCCCGGCTTAGCCGGTGGGGGCACTGGTGGTGGGCCGCCCCACGGCTCAGCTGGCGGGGATAGAGTTCCACCAGCACCTGGCGGGCCCCCCTCAGGAAATAACCCACCTCAGGAGGTGGTGGAGGGGGAGGACCGCCCGACTCAGGACCTGCAGCAGCAGGAGCTGAGCCCGATGACCGACCTTACCTCGGGCGTGGCCCCTGGAACGTCCTCGAGTATCTACGGACTCAAGGGAAGTTCGAGGACAATCCAAGACCCCACATTAACGAATGGCAAGAAAAGGTGGACGAAACTCTGGACCTATATTGGGGTCACGGATCCAAGAATGAAGTACTGGTCGAATAACGTGACCTTCATTGAGAAATGTCAGGCAATTCCCAAGATTGTCGAAGTCAACGGACATTCATGGATCCCGTTCTTAGGAGAAGACCTTGCTGCTATGTCGTCCACGGGGCGACCCGTGACGGATTTCTTTCGCCCGCTTAGCCAAATGAGGAACGGGTCGCATCGTGGTTGGACATGCTCTGTTCATATTGTTTCGGACTCTACGATCGTGTTCAAAGACAAGTCAGGGCCGGCTAGGCCGAGCCTGCTTCCCGAATACAACCTGCGAAATTCGGTGTCCGGAAGCGCACAGCAAGCGATGAGTGGAGCACAGATTTCAGGCATTGCTGATGCATCCTCACGGTTTCGGTGGGAGGAGAACAGATATTATGCAAAAGGGACTCACACTCCGATTCGTTTCACTGTCTGGAACTTCAACGACATTGTCGACAGGTCATCCAAATTAAATGGATTTGGGAGCGGGCCCAAAAGATACGAGAATCCGCTCGCGTTTGCTGGAAGCCTCAGGGTCATGATAAGAGACGCCGCACAGTCGATCGACGACGTGATGCGGCGATCCCATGAGGGGGCTATCGATATAATGTATATCGGTGAGGACCACAAGTGCTGGCAAGATGGCGAAAATGGCGTCGGCCCGATGTGGGACGACGTTGCCACCTTGGTTAGAGCCAGGATGAACCGTCGGATTGAACATTACAAAGCAATAGGAATGTTCCCCAGAATAATGATTCTCGACGGTGTGGGTCTCCACCGACAACTCAAACACCGCCCAGGAGACGTCTTCCACTACAGCGCCAGCCACTCGGACTATATATTGAACAGTGGAAGTCGCTTTGAAAACGTGAATGCCGGCGAGTTGTGTGCGGATTATATGATCAAAACGGCCAAACTAGCTATATTTTTTTGGGCAGCCTTCCGGCGGCTCAGCCGTTCGGGATGGTCACATAAAGTGCGCAACGAGAGAAGACGGATACGCCAAACAGGAGGCGAAAGTTCAAGACCTTGCCATGTACTGGCAGGACTGGTCTCCCGAAGTAGGCAACATCTCCACGTCGGTATTCGGCGCGCCCCCGTTCAGGGGGCCTTTGACCGATACTGATTTCCCAGCCGTTTCAAAAGGAACTGGAGGGGGTGCAATACATTCATTTTATTCAGCAGACTTCAAAGATTTCTTCAAAAGAGGGACTGCATACAGTGACTTCTTCCCATGGACGGATGATGCTTACTTTTTGCCCCGCGGGGAAATTTTCTGTCCTGGAATGCCACCGAAAGGAAAGAGCCAGAGACCAGCGAACGAAGGAGTGCAAAATGATGAGCCTATGCGCGCAGCACTCAATGAGTTTGACAAAGCAGCGCCAGCGGCAGCACCGAGCGGCTTAGCCGTTGCGGTGAGCAGCGCAACGCCAGGTGGCATAGCTGCCCCTGTGCCCGCCGAGTTGTCGGCAGGTGCTGCTGCTGCGACCGAGCATGCCAGGCCCGTCGGCTCGGCCGCTGCGGGCTCTGCCCCCAGTGCGCGGACGGCTCAGTCGCCTCGCGCCCCCCCTCTGGCGCCGCCGTCTGATGTCGCAGAAATCGAGACACCTGGCGAAGCAGCAGAAAGACACATCCGCGAGAAATGCCCAGAAGGAAAGATGATTACGCTCAGCCGACGTTACAAATTTCCGAGGTGGCCAAAAGAAGGGAGCCCGGGATACGAAGAACCCTTCTGGCCATATTTTGGGTTCTCTTAGGAGCTTGCGAACCCTTTACCTCTTTAGAATGTGGTTTTGGGAAGAAGAAATGCACTTATTCACTTATTCGCCAATTCGGGAAATCCATTATCCTACAAGACGTAAAATAACCATAATAAGAAATCCGAAGATTCAGAAAATCGTAAATTCAATATTATTTGCGTTAGACCATGGAGGAAATACATTATCATATACACTCCACTTCGCGCCGAAGGCACGGTGGCGGATTTGCAAGGTTGCGCGCTAACATCGAATTGTGAAATGCACGCGTTTCGACTTGGCACTTGTACAATGACCCCTGTTCGGAGGTTTCGAGGGCATTTGTATAACATTGAGTGTAATCAAGGCGCGGTTCTTGCGGGTGCTCGGGGGCCCGATAGATCTTTCTTCAGGCGTTCGCCCGAGCCAGGTACGTCCCAAGATGCATGCAAGCATTGTTACAGGAATTTCATTGGGCCCCAAATCTGCGCGTGACGGTTCTTCTGGGAGAACGGCAGGATTTCTCTTCAAAAAACACTGGCCTTGGACAGCCCCTTCCCCACCCAATGTAGTTCTGCCGTGGCAAGTTCAAATGCAAATTTGTAGAACCCTTCAGGAGGCGGAAGGCAAGCCAGATGACGAATAAGTGTCCAGCAGTAGTGGCAGCATCTGGGTCTGTTGCTCTGTCCACCCCCCCTTCCGCACCGCCTGCTGGTTCTCGCCCCCTGCGTTTTCAATCCCTCCTCCTCCGCCTCGCCCCTGTCATCTCCTTGCTTCTCGGGTTGTTGCTGCTGCTGCTGTTCTGGATTCGCCGTCGCGCTGCCTTCTTTGTTTGCCATCGTTTGTTTGATTTTGTACTTCATGCTGCTGCTGCTACTTCTGCTGTTGCTGTCGCTACCGTTCGTTACCCCTGATCCGCCAGCTTCTACTACTGCAGCTAATGCTGCTGATGCTGCTACTACCCCCTGCCCGCCTCGTTGTAGCCTTCTGGCTCACACATGGATTCTGACGTTGCGGCTGACCACATATTGGGGCTTGTTGCGCCCCTGTTGCCGGGCGCAGTGGACCCGGACCAGGGGGCGGACAATGCGTTAGCTATTGTCGCGCACCACTTCCCTAACAGGCTAGACGATGATGATGCCGCCGAAGACGCGGCACTTCAGCACGCGGCCGAGGCCCGCCGCCCTCGCTTCGAGCGGCGGAGCTCCCTCCTGACCTTGCACATGCGCAAAATCAAGAAAGCACTTGATCGCAGAAGTGCTCGTTCACTCGCGCCGCACGTCCTGGAACGGATACAGATTCACAACTCAGTGCATGCTGTGCGCCACAAAGATCTCATAGACGTCTCAGAGAAGAAACCACAAACAGTCAAAGGTAGAGGCAAACACAAGCGTTGGCTCCCTGCAGCGATTCTGCGAGTTTGCTTCGGGAAACGGTTGGTTGCACAAGTGATGCGACGGCGCAGGATCACAGGAACAAAATCCACATCAGGTAACTGCGCCGACAGCATCTTCTTGTTCTACCTACGCCTCTTTCTACGACTCGGGGAGCAGCTGCGCTCAAATGATCAGGAACGCCGCGGCAGAACACTACGTTGCCATGGAGGCCGCAGGATTTCGATCTTCTACGCGCCGATCTCCAAATAGTGGAAATCCAGCTGGACGAAACTGAGATCCCTTCACGAGTCGATTTCCCAGGCGAGCCTAATCACATGATGGTCATCCATATGATTGTTCAGCGGTACCGTGGAGATAACCATTTGAATGTCCAGTACGTCCTCCCACCTGCGATTGTTGAGGCGACAACTGCAAACCACTTGCTAGCAGCGCTGACTGCGAGGATGCCTTTTACCTTCCCCCAGTTGCAAGCGACCGCCACGCGCACTTGCTTGGTGTTGAACGTTGATTCTGCAGGTTCTTGCCTGAAGCTGGGTCGCCATCTGGGGGACCTGCTTCCAACCGTCGCGGCCCCCTGCAGGTTGCACCAACTTTGCATCGCCATGGTGTTTGCGTTGAAGGCTGCTGGCTTGACATCGGCAATATTTTGCGCCGCGATCCTCCTGCACCAGCGGCGCGTGCAGGCCCGGATCAGGAAGGCCTTGAAGAAGTATGCAAGTGAAAAATTGGAGTTGCGCTTCGAACCGCCAGACCCTGAACACGTTGATCAAGTCCATGCCGTCCTTGACGGGCTAAAGCCCCTTATTCTCGACGGTGCCACTGAAGGGATAGAGGGCGTTTCCGCCAGGAGGAAGAGGTGCGCAGCCTTCCAGCGCCTTCGTTCCTTCCTGGCCGGCCCCCTCGGCACCGAAAAGATCGGCCACTACTGCCCTTGCGGCTGTCACTGCAGCCGACAGCAGGCCGTGGGCGAATTGGTGGGGCTGTTGGAAGAAACATTTCTCAACCACCCGCCCATCATACCAGCTTACAACAAATTCACGAAGATTGACCCGCCGACGCTTTGGTTCAGTGTATTCTGCAGCTTGTTTGCAATATTCCCACGGCGCATGCAGATCGCAGTCGAGGCCATCGACGAAGACGAACTCGAGTTGGATGTCAGGGAAGAAGCCAACGAGGCAGTCGCCGTTGGCATGAGCGATGCAAGCGCTTACAGATTGCAAGAGCAGGCCCGTTTGAAGAAGTCGAATCGGTGGTTGTCGAGCTCCGTTACCAGAGATAAACTTGTTTCGGGCATCATCGCGATGCGTTTCGTGATTACTTTATTGGGGGTGCTGTTCAAGACTGCTCGCAGCTTCAATGCCCCTGAGAGGTCATCTGCATCCATCATGGTTTGTTTAAGCGCGTCGTCTCCAGCCAGGGCCGCCATCCGGAATCATTTCGAGATGCTGGAGGACGAGGGCCATGCGAAATGGAAACCGCTTCGACATGGAGGCCAACCTTGGGATTCACAGCTCGACGTCACTGCCAGCGCACCATCCTTGCTTATGGTAGCTCAAATGATGAAGCGTTTTATTCGGCCCTTTCGTCATTGGCCGTGTAAGATTGGTCAGATCGCGCGATCGGACTTGTCGTTGATGAAGAAGAGGGCTGTCGCTGACGAGCTGCACCAAACCAATGACTGCGACGTGGATGCCTTCAGCAAGTCGGTCAAAATCACCTTCCCGACTGCAGACGCAATGGTATCAGACGCTGCTCTCGGCTTCTTTGGGAAGCTGTTCAAGCATGTCCCTACGAACAACTTTCCTTCGGAGATGAGGTTCTCACGGCAGAATCGTCACGCTCATTCAAGCCACGGTAACAGTGCGGATCCGGCTACCCTGTTCAGCAACCACGTCCTTGCGGAGGCTAAGACGTGCTTTGATGCCCACATCAGGCCTTCTGTCGGACGTCCGTCGGCCAACCACGTTGATGACGACGCCGTCGGAGCAGCGAGAACGACGATGATGATGATATCACTTGGGCCTCTTCGCTGTGCCTCGCGCGACGTCACGCCGCTCGCAACAGCATGGGCAGCGTGGCCTTGGCGGCGTGCGGCATGGCACCCTGCGAAGAACGGCGTGGAGGCCCTCTGTGATCATCCTTATAGTCGTCGTATTCGTGCGCAGGCAGGAGTACGAGCGACTGCCGATCCCAGGGAGTTCGAAGCCCGCGGCCGCCCCCAAGAGCGCGTGGCAGGTCTTTCTGAAGAAGCATCGTCACGAGGCCTCCATGGAAATGTTGTCGCTACGGTGGGCTGACATGGATGCAGGGCAGAAGTTGGAATGCGAACCTCAGGGCCCGGCGCCTGCTGCTGCCGAGTCAGAGATCACGCCTGCGTCGAGGCCGTGGCCATACATTTCGGACGATTTCTACCCGATCAGTGAGCAGTCATTGCTGGACCTTCCTACCAGAGTCGGCCACATGAACACGGTTTGGAAATCTCGAGTCGGCGCTATCATGGGCGACCCCGCGGTCGCGATCACCTCCCAGAAGACCAACACTTGCGAGCTGACATGGGGGCCCGGCAACTGCTGCACGCGCATGCCCGCCGACCTTCAGGCAGAGCTGAATGTGTATAAGAGGCGCTTGCGGCTCTGGTTTCCTATGGTCGGACGCTCTTCAGCTACCTTTGACGGCGCCCTGAAACCATTCGGCTCGTTCTTCATCGGGAGGGGCGGTGGCGCCGCAGCAGGGGCCCATGAGGACGCCAGGGGGTACCTTCTACTTCTGCTGCTCACAGATGGCAAGGAATACACGCACGAGATACTCGTGGATAGATGCTTGACGCCGAGCGTGGGAGACACGGTCGAGTTCAGGAACCTCTCGCTGGACAACCTGGTGGACCACAATGAGACTGCCAGGGCCCAGGGGGGCGGGGAGGGCGGGAGGGAATCGCAGACAGTCGAGCCGTGAAACAAACATGAAACAACTAGTCGCTTGAGCCTGGAGCTTCGCTGATCCTCCTCGTCTCCTCCCCTAGACCCTTTCCCCTGCTCCCCGCCCGCCCCCTCCTGCGCGCCTTTCTTTAACGCTGCCTCGCTCCCCTCCCCAGGATCTGGCAGACCGCGCGCGCCCAGCACGCCGCGCGCACTGTCGTCTTCCAGCTGATCTTCACGCAGACAGGGCTGCTGCGTTATACCATTGACGAGATCAAGCCTGCCCACGTGGCCGAGGCGGCGCATATTTTGCAGAGGGAGGAGGAGACAGCCAGACGGCGTTTCCTAGGATTGTGCGCAGAGACATCAGCGAGGAAGCGTAGGAACCCAGGGGCGAGGGTTGGGCCCGGGGCCAAGAAAGCCAAGAAAGCCAAGAAAGCCCCCGAGCCCGCTGACGATTCAGATGCAGCTGGCAGTGGGAGCGTTAGGAGCGAGCCGGACGAGGGCGACAGAGCCTCTGAGTCAGACGGGGGAGCCAGAATCTCTGAGTCTGGAGCCTCTGCCCAGAGTTCATCAATTTTGGATGGCGCCGTAAGTGACGACGGTGGCGAATTAGAGCCTGAGCCAGAGGAAGACCTCGCACCAATTTTCATGGAGGCCGACGGACGAGTCTATGTCCGCGCGCCCCCGCAAGCGTTTCTTGGGCGATTTAGCACGGCGCATCCTGGCACCCCCCGCGAAGCTCGTGCTATTTATTGTTCCAGGCACGGTTGCAAATTTATGTTCAAGCCTCATCGGTGCCCCCCCATGGCGAACATAATCGAGTGGTATAGACAAGGTCTCGACATTGAGATCGGCAAGACCCCTGCGCTAGTAGGTGCCCACAGACGCCTTTGGCGATGGGCCGACTGACTGGTGGGAGTAAGGAGGGATGAAAGAGGGGATCGAGAGCAGAGAAGGCATCATGAGAGCGGCCATGCCGCGTAGCACGATTCTGATCCTTTTATTTTTGGAGGCCAACTACGTGCGTAGTTCGCCCGTGCGCTTGTCTGACTCTCTTGGTGACTGCGAGCTGCTAGTCCAGGTTGGCGGCGCACGGGGATCGAGCCTTAATCACCGTGCCCTTTGAAGCAGGGGGTCTCTGGGGTCTCGAAGGCGCAAGATGAGCGGGATGGGGAGTGAGTGACGGGGGGAGTGGGGGCCGAGAAGTAGGATGGTGATGACGGAACCGATCGCTTCTCTGGGCCGCAGGCGGGATGGAAGGGGGGAGGAGGAGGGACATGGCGGGGGATGGGAGGAGAAGGAGGAGGGGGAGGAGGAGAAGGAGGAGGAGGAGGAGGAGGGAGGGGGAGGAGGACGAGGAGGAAGAGGAGGAGGAGGGGAATGCAGGGGAGGATGGGGAGGAGGCGGAACATAATTAGAGATCAAGTGGCATGGGAGAAGGGTGGTGAGGAATAGCAAGAGTAAGGTGACAGGCAGCTGGCATGCGCAAGTTGGTTTGCAGTCTCAGTGTTTGGCTTGCCTTGCTCATTTGACAGTCAGCTGCATGTCAAGCCTCGCGGGTTCCCTGATGGCCTCTTGGGCGCCCCCCTTGGGAGACTTCCAAGCATTCTCTGACTTTCTTTCAGAGGCCCGTCACCTCTGTATGTGATAGAAACCCGAGACGCGTCGAAATGAACCCAACGTGGGCCCGGGATACTTTCATCATCATGGTGGCGCTTTGGGAAATCCGCGGGGCCTCTGGGCTGTTGGTGCATTTCCTTGGAGTCCTTGCGGGCCGTCGGGGCGCCCCTCGGACTCCCCCGTCACGCGGATCAGTTTCAAGAAACTTACCACGACGTCAACTGCAAAAGTTCTGGCTCAATAGATCTTCATTTTCCACGAACGTCATAAATCATAGATCGGCTCGTCCTAGAATGGACTTGTCCCATCTCACGCGGGAGGAACTGTGGGAGCAGTGGGCTGGAGATGTCATTTCTTGGCAACACGGCGTGCTTCGCCCTCATCCTGACGACATAGCCGCGTACGAAGCTGAGGCAGTTGCATCGTGCATCGCGACGCAGACGTCGCCCAGCACAGCAAAGATGACGCAAAGCAGAACACGAACGGCACCAATGGCAGCACCCAGGCCCATGATGACACGGCTATCTCCCAGGACAAGGACGATCAGGATGATGAGATGATGATCGCAAGTCCAGACCCTTGGGGACCTGACTGGAACCGCGCAGTGTGTCTCAGGAGGGCCCACAGGCGTCTCTGGGAGAACATTGGGCGCAAACGCATTGACATGCTTTCCCCTCCCTCACGAGGATCCCCCCTCCTGACTCGACTCACCCTTCATCCTACCATCCTACCCTTAGCTCGCATTCAGGAGGCCTTTGAATCAATCGGCGAAGTGCACGAGAGCGTAAAGTTACCAGTGCGCCAGAAACAATTATTTCATAGGGGCGCATGCCAAGTTCTAGGACGTGTATGAAACTGCGTAGGATACCCAGGATATCCACATGGTGCGCAAAGTTAATCGTGCTCTCAAAGCTGCCCCCGAGGGCGTGGAGATAACTGCCCGCCCGAAGAGGGCTGATTTGATTCTCATCCCTTGCGCCAAGAAAATCGCGCCCCAAGAAACCGTATGGGCGCATGGTTCGGTGACACGATAGCACCAAGATGATCGTATGCCCCTGGATGCCCCTGGACCATGGCATGCAAGGTGTTGATTGTTTTCTCACGCGTCGAACCTCAGGAGGAGATTGCGGCGGGCATCTTGCATGAAGAAATTCTCAAGTGCGAGAAGTGTGTCGTGTACGTTGGCGCATTCGGTCTTGACGAGCGGTGTCCTGATTGCCGCGATGCCATTCCCAGCGCAGCGTCCAGCAGTGGCCGCTGAATATTTGAGCAGCTGCTTTCTCACCCCGCCAACCCGTCCTCTCTCACGTGCGGTTGCCCCGTTCGTCCCCTCCACATTTTTACGCATCCGCATCCTCCTTGCGATTGCGACAGCAGCAGTATATAAGGAACTGTGTATACTGAGTGCAACGGGCTCCTCGATGTATCTGATCGCCGCGGGAGTTGCCGTGATGAAACATCCGCCGTGGCCGATCTCGAGAAGTGGCAGGGAGTGGCGCAAATAGATTCGGGGCTGCCTAGATGGGGGCAGGGGCGTCTCTAAACACAATCCACAATGGCGCCAATAGTAAGAGGGGGAGGGAAGAGAAGGAACATAGGGAGGAGGAGGAGGAGGAGGAGGAGGAGGAGGAGGAGGGGCACGAGGACGAGGAGCAGCATCAAGAGAAACACGGGGAGGAGGGGGAGGAGAAGGAGGACCATCAGCATCAGCATCAGCATTCCCACTTTTGTTCCTGGAGCACGTCCTCGAGGCGCGCTCCAGGAACAAAAGTGTGAATGAGGATAAGGGTGAGGACGACGACGGGAGGTCGAGGAGGGAGGAGGAGGGGGAGGAGGAGGAGGAGGAGGAAGAGGGAAGGAGGAGGAGGAAGAAGAGGAGGAAGAGGAGGGGGAGGAGGAGGAGAGGGGAAGGAGGGGGAAGGATAAGCAGGGGGGGAGGGGGAGGAATGGGCGCCAGAGATCTCGAAGAAGCCACCAACAAATTCCAATCGGCTACATGTTGTCTTGCGCTGGGGCCCTCGTTGTGCCCGCGTTCGGCCTCTCGGGCCATTGTCCTGAACGCTCACTTGGGCCCCCTTGTAGAGGCCCTCGCCTATCCCGCGCTCCTACGGGGGGCTCCTAGAAGTTCCGAGTGGGCCCTAAGACGGGCCCTGTTCATTGAGGCGCGGTGGGGCTCTCGTGGAATTGGTCCGAAGCTTTAGGGCGCTCTCGTCGGCCCCCCAGACCCTCTCTTGGGGTCACCCCAAGGCTGCGGCTAAGACGGGCCCTGTTCATTGAGGCGCGGTGGGGCTCTCGTGGAATTGGTCCGAAGCTTTAGGGCGCTCTCGTCGGCCCCCCAGACCCTCTCTTGGGGGCTACCACCCCAACTGCGGCCCTGCGGCGCAGTGCGGTTCAGGGCGGCGCGGGGCGCCGGGGCCGCGGGCCCGGCAGGCCGCGTGCCAGACGGCGGCGGCGGCGGGTGTGGGCAGAGGGTGGGAGATGGGTTTCTCGGGCTGCCCCCTTCCTCCCTCCTACTTTCCCCTTCCTTAGACGCGCGAGTTAAAGAAGGGGATTGATAGTGGGAGTGGTGGCGATGGGGGGTGATGTGTAAAAGTTTAAAGAGGTGGGGGGGAAGGAGAGAGAGAAGAGGAGAGTAGAGAGAGAGGGGCAGAGAGGAGAGGAGAGATGGGTTAGATGAGAGAGGAGAGAGAGAGATGAGGAGCGAGAGGAGAGAGAGAGAGTAGAGAGAGAGAGAGAGAAGAGAGAGAGAGAGGAGAGGAGAGAGAGAGCGAGAGAGAGAGAGAGAGAGAGCGAGTTGACGGAGAGAGAGAGAGAGAGAGAGAGAGAGAGAGAGGAGAGAGAGAGAGAGAGAGAGAGAGAGAGAGAGAGAGAGAGAGAGAGAGAGAGAGAGAGAGAGAGAGAGAGAGAGAGAGAGAGAGAGAGAAAAAAGAAGAAAGCAAAGAAACGAGAGAGAGAGAGAGAGAGAGAGAGAGAGAGAGAGAGAGAGAGAGAGAGAGAGAGAGAGAGAGAGAGAGAGAGAGAGAGAGAGAGAGAGAGAGAGAGAGAGAGAGAGAGAGAGATCGGACAAGTAGGCGGACCAGGGTCCGTCCGCGAGGCGCACTGCGGTGCGACAACTCGCAAGCACTATTTGCGGCGGTGCAGCCTTAAGATACGAGGGCGGGCTACAAAACCCCCTCCCCCGGCGCAGTGCGACTGACGCTACAGACGGCGGACAGACGATGAAGATCTCACCTGACAGACCGCGTGAGGTAAAAGGCCCCAACAAGAAAGGCGACGTGCTGGCACGTGGCTAGGCGGCTTGGCGGACCGCCAGTTGGGCGCTTGGCCGCTAAGCGGCGCGCAGTGACGGGGCACCCCCCGCCCCCACGCCCTGACACCGTGGACGCGGAGCCACACGTACACACGGGCAGGCAGAAAGGAGGAGATTAGCGCGGGGCACCAGGTGGAGCGCCGCGGAACGATGACAACATAGCTTGGATGTTGAGTGACGGCACGACACCATCGGGCGAGGTGGTGAGCAGCTCGGCGAAGGCTCGCCCAGCGCTGTGGAGGCGCTGGAGTAGAGGACCTTGACGAGCTTGGGCAGCGGCGAGGTCCGCGGCGAGAGCTAAGCACTTCTGCTGAAGGGCAGCCATAGCCTGTGACAGCTCGGTTTCACGGTCGGTGAGAGGTGGCTGCTCAGTGACATCCGCCGAGGATCTCGAGACAGAGGCGAGGTCCTCGGTACGCCTGTCCAGCTGGGCTAGCGGCGTGCAGGACCCTGAACGCTGACGTCCGTCACCGTTAAAAGGTGACTGGAGGGGCCGACGCGACCCCAGGGCTGGAGCCGCTAGGGCCGCGCCCCGAGAGGCCAGGGGAGCCGCTTCCTCTCGCTCAGCAACGGAGGAAGCGTGGGTGGGGCACGAGGGCCTGTCTGGTTTAGTACCCTGCGGGGGGGCTGAAGCCGCCCCCGCGGGTCGCTGACGATGGGGAGGTGAAGTGGTATGCGCGGTGGGGCCAGTCGTGATGCCGTGCAAGGCCGCTGAGGTCGGTCGCGTAGAGGGTTGGTGACTCGGTGGGGCGGCATGGTCGGCAGCGTGTGGTGTCGGCGGTGCGTCCTCAATGCCACCCAATCCTCGGGGGGCACTCGGGTCGTGGTCGGCGTCCTGGCGGTGACCGATATCATCGTATGTGGGCGTTAACGCTCTTGGGGACGGCGTCGCAGTAGGGTTTGCGAGGTTTCCCGACGGGGCGGGGTTTTCGTTGGCTGGTCCGTCGTCCAAAGCGTCCGATCCCCCACCGAGGCTGAAAAGGTCATCGTCCTGCTCATCAGCGTCTTGAAAAGGAACGGCGTTGTCATGTGGGTGGGCTGACGCGCTCAATGGCGGAGTCGGGGGCGCCGTGCGGGTGCCCGCCGGGGCAGGGTTGGCGCTGGCTGACTCGTCACCCAGGAAGTCCAGACCTCCACCAAAGCCGAACGGGTCGTCCTCCTGCTCGTCGAAAAACCCCCGTTGGGCCTCGGCCCAGAGCTCGTCGGGGTTTTGTGGGATGTCTGGTCCAGCCGCGGGTGGAGCCTGGTCAGGCAGCAGGGGATTTGGTTCCATCTTGTTTAGTTCTGCAGCGGTGAACCCAGCCCTGCGGTGTGGGAGAGGAAGAGTACGATGTCTCCGCTCGTAGATGGCAACGGCGACTCCATGGAGCACGGTCGCTTGGCGGTGTCGTGCTTTGGCAGCTTCAACGATGTCGTCTGGGAGGTTATGAGTACGTGCCGCCGCTGTGGCGAGGGCGTCAGCCTGACGATTGAACTCCTCCGCGATGGGCCCGATGAGCCCGAGGTCGATGCCCGTGTCGCCCTGGTGGCTAGCGACTTTCTCTACGCGGAACATGTTTGGCTTGGCCATGACACATCGGTGGACCTTTTCCCAGAACTCCACGTGCGTGCCCTGCGGAGGTGAGTGTCCGTCGATGATCCTTTGGAAGCCGTCGACCACCGCCTGGTTGTCCACGAAGACGTGTACGGGCCGTTCAGCACATGCCGTGAGGTGGACAATGGCGAGGGTCTCCGCAAGCTGTGCGTTCTGCGTGATGCCGTGAACGCGCGCACTGTAGTTCATGCGGTGGTCGATGCCGTAGTAGACGCCGTAGCCCGCTCTTGCAAGCAAAGGGATGGCTTGGTTGGTGCATGCACCGTCCGTGGCAGCGTAGACCCATGTCCAACCAGTGTCGTGGTCAAGGTAAGTGGTGTAGGAGTCCTGGGCTGAAGCCGCAGGATCTCCCTCAGGCGGGGGCCGCGGTATGGGTTGAGGTAGCGGGTCCCTCGCGAGGTCGGCTTGCAGATCGAGGAGGGCTGGGTCCTCATCGAAGAGCCCGCAATGTCTTGTGTGCGGAGGAAGACGTGCCCACTGCTCGTCACTGATGAGGGTGGTGAGAGGGACTCTTTCACGGGCCCAGCACTTGCAGTCACGCACAGTGTGCTCCTGAGTTTCCTCTTCCTCATCACAGTAACGGCAAATAGGGCTGGGATCAGCGGACGTATTTGATCGAGAACGTCGCTGTTGGGTGTGGTCCCCGCCCGACAGGTAGTTTAAGAGGAGCGCCAGCTGCCATGCGTTGCATTTGGCAGCTCCTTTGGTGCGGGCGAGCCACGTGCTGGCGAAAAGGTCGAGGCCCTGTCTGACCGAAGCAAGGTGACCAAGGTCATGACGCCGTGGCTTGATTTTTCTCAGAAAGGCTCTGCGTTGCGAGGCGCGCAGCATGTGAAGGAAGGCGTTTTGGGGAAGGTTCAGCCAACTGATCTGACAGCCCCAGTCGTCGTACATGGTGCCAAATGTGGGCCAAGTCCAACGGAGCTGCTGAAGCGTCTGAACAAGTCGTCCAACAGGTCCTCCGCCAAAAAGGGTCTGGACATGGTGTTGGAGATCCCTGACGAGGCCGCAGAGAGTGGCGTCGCGGTTGACCTGTCGCCGCAGGCACAGGAAGACTTCACGCTGCATAATGGCGTCAATCTCCAGGGCGTGCCCTGGGACGCACACGGCCATGAGAGTCCAAAACTCGACCCACCTGTTTCCCTTGGGGCGGATAGCCGCCTTAAGGGCATGGTTGTAGGCAGTTTTGACGGGGCCTGATGGGGCTTGGATGTCAGTGCCCGTGGTACAGACGCTGGCAGCAAGGGAGCGGGCGTGCCGCGCCTTAATACGCATCGGAGATGGGAGCTTGCCAATACGCGGCAGGCGACTAGTCGCCCTGCGAACACGGGCGTCAGCAGTGGCCGTGAGGTTGAGCGCGGCTGGAGCCGGCGCTGCCTCGGCGTTGATGTAGCTTCCGACGAGCTTGAAGGAGTCGACCACGCGTAAGGGCCGTTCCGCCAAGGTGAGCTGGGTAACGGCGGTGTGAAGCTCGTCAGTAAGCGCCCACCCCGCCACTTTTCCAGGATGAATGCGTTGACCAGAAAATCGATCAAACTTGGCGGTTTCATCAAGAGATTTCTGCAACTCGGCCGCGGTGTGGGTAGTGGAGTTGCTGTCGTCAACAAAAGTAGTGCTGAGTGACCGCGGCACGTAACGATGCTGTCTCTTGGTCCAGACGCACATGAGCAGCTTAATGTCGTCCAGGGACCAAGAGCTTCCCTGGAGGTGACCGTTTGTCCTGGCCAGTTCCTTAGAGTACGCACCGTTCATGCGGATGTAACGTTTGTGGCGCCTGTAGAAGTTTCTGCGGACAGTAACGATGTCTTGGGGACACCCCGCGTGAAGCGCGAGGTTAAGGCATATGTCCGTGATGAGATAGTCGAAACACTTCTGACGGTCCAGGGCAGCTCCAGCCAAGGGAAGGAGAAGGGCTCTGGCGTGTTCGATGCGAAGGGCGAGAGAAGTGCTGACGTCCCCAATGGTAGCTTTGGGGACAGCGCCAAAACTCGTGGCGTGGGTCCATCCTTTCCGCCAGTCCGTGAGGCTGCGGTAAGCTGGTGCTTCCCACGCGTACATCCAAACGGAAAGCACCGAGAGAAGTCGTTGGTCCGTTGGGAGTTCGCCTCGGCCTTTTCGGAGGCACGGGTTTGGGACGTGGAGGAGGGGTTCTGGGATGGTGCCAGTGCGTTGCATAGCTCGTAGAACGCTGGCGAAGAGGCGAAGAATGTCGTCGGGAAGCTCCTTTGCCTCCTTAGTAGTCCAACCGTCCAGACCCCCCGCGCGTCTCGGTGAACGGGTGCGAATGAAGTGGATGAGTTGGTCGTCGGTGAGGTGGAAAGGGGTAGCTGGTGATGGCGTAGGCAGCTCCTGTCGGTACTCGTCGTAGAAGTCGGCCCACGTCGGCATGGCTTCGGCATCATGTCCCGCACGTGCGCGGTACCTGCCCAAGATGGGCTCCCAGGTGTCGACCATGAGCTTCAGCATGTCCTTGATGTTAGCAACAATGGCGTTGGCAGGGAGGATGTCGGGGACTTGCGCAGGTGGTGGTTCACGGGTGTGGTCTTCGTCGCTGTCCGTGTCGGGCGAACTACCGTCGCCGGGGCTGAAGCCGCCAGCTTCGGTGTCAGCGTCGCTGTCGTCCGTGCAAGCTTCGTCAGGTTTGAAGGCGTTGGTGTCGCAGTGGAGTTGCGTATCGTCAGGAGTGGTAGGCGTGCGGAGATACGCCGTGGGCGAGCTATCAGCAGCTCGTGCGTATATGGCCGCCTTTCGCCCGCTTGGCTCACGGACGCCCTCGGCCCATATCCTGATGCGTTCCGCCTTGGCACGGTTCGCGCGTCGCGCCAGCTCTAAGTCGAGATGTTGGATCAAAACGTCAAGGTGCTCCCCGTGCGGCACTGGCTCGTCTGGGGCCCAGGCCTCGGGGAATTCCAGGAGAACCGTGGGGCGCAGCTTGTGGCATAAGAGGCGGGCCGCGGCCCACGTGCAGTCGATGCGCTGCGCGAGGTACGGCGGGATAGCACGGCAATCTAAGATGGTGGTGCTGTCCGATGAAACGGAGCTCGCAGAGTTGCCGATGGAGCTTGCGCAGTCGGTTCATGTGAATCGTGGAAGCTCCGTAGGTGGGGAACGCGCGGGGGACAACCGGTCGATCCTCGAACGTAGGCGTGAGCCCGTGCATGGTGGGGGGCTTCTTTTTTGGTTGGTGGGGCGGTGGAGGTGGCAGATCGCGTAGACGGGTGAGATGGTACTCATGACTGGCCTCGTTAGCCAGGGTGAACATGCGCTCCACGTCGTCTCGTGCGTCGGCCTGCTCCATGCGGTCCTGGTACCGCCCAGCGATGAGGGTCCCAAGTGCTTGCAGCTCGTGCCCCTCATGAGCTCCATCGTCGGGCGGGTAGGGCGTAGGGGCAAGAAGACGTCGGGCCGTATGGTCGAGGCGACTGAGGTCAAGCGTGACCTGCAGGCCAACGTGAGACTTCGCAGGCAAGTCGCGAAGGTAGCAGAAGTCGGTGACAAGGGATCGCGCCGCCTGGTTGGCAATGATATAATCGATGCGCGAAGTGCGGGGGCACTTGGTGACGCGGTCCCAATCAGGGATATTGCCATAGGTGTGCATGGTGTGGTCTGGTGTGCCCTCAGCGACGTTGGACCATCCGTGCTGCAACATGTGCAGAAGGTGTGGATTGTCGTCAATGTTCGTGTTGGCGTCCATGCAGATGAAGTAGGGTGCTGAGCCGACCCTAGCGGCGGCACAGTCAGCGAGCCGAAAGAGAGCTGTGCTGTCTCCTCCAGCAATCCCGTAAAGGCTCGCTATGTAGATCCCCGCGGGCCCATGGTTATTTCGTCGCCGCCTACGGCGGTGTTGAGTGCAGAGTGGGAGAAAGACCTCTGCCATGCCATGGCTTTTGAGGGCGGCGATACAGGGCGCATTGTCGTCGACAGTGGAGTCGACGATGGCATCCTTAGAGAGAATGGCGACCCCTCCCGAGGCGCCAGTGTTGCCCACAACGGTGTGATCAGTGCCGCCGTGGGCAGCTCTGCGCTGGGCTCGCGCCAGATCAAGGTCAGGCCCAAGACTGGCGTGGTATCCACCGTGGAGAGGATTGGCGGCGCTGGTAGCG
This sequence comes from Prorocentrum cordatum, assembly GCA_963575745.1. NCBI lineage: Eukaryota > Dinophyceae > Prorocentrales > Prorocentraceae > Prorocentrum > Prorocentrum cordatum. Next base: position 248,910 of record CAUYUJ010014152.1, read on the forward strand.
ATGGCTTGCCTAGTCGGCTTGGCATGTCGGGTCTCCTGCAGTGCTATGACAGCGGCGTTGTGGTCGACACCAAGGGCGGTGATGGTTGGCCAGTTCGCTGAGAGACTGGTGATGTTAAGGCTGACGAGGTGTATGGAGCGACCTGGCCCGTCTCCATCGGTGGAACTGGGGTTTGCGCGCCCCGCACGGTGAAGGTCAGCTTGACCCTCGCCCCAGTAGGAGGCTTGGCCACAGTAGGAGCTCATGGCGTTGCTATGGATTAGCTTGAACGGGGCTGAAGCCGCCGTCAGGCCAAACATGTAGGCGGGACACGGTCGGCACTGCGCCAGGGGGGGTTCATAAATATTAGTAAAAATGTCACGAAAATTCCTCCTCACTCCTGTACTGTAGTGGACGAGGGGAGGAAAAGTGAGACGGCAGCAGTGGGAGAGGGAGGCGACTCCTCGATCCATCCTGCCGAACGCAAAGACAAAAGCGAGACAGCGGCGGCGGCCAGGCGCGGCGGCGGCACAACGCACGCGCATGTACTGCGCACGCGCCACCGCTGGTCCCCCCTGCGGTGACACGCCCGCCCCGTCAGTGTCTTGATGAGCAGCATCTGGTGGTACGGCCCCAGCAGCACGATCGGAGGCCTGACGCTGGGCCTCGTCCATGCCCGCTGCCGTGAGGCCCACGTTGCGGACAGGGCTGATTCCCCGCGGGGCCGCAGCTGCCGCGGCAGCAGCCGATGTGGCGGGGGCACCGCCCCGACTCTGAGGTGAGAGCGGTGAGCCCCCGCCAAAACCCGCCACAAGGTTCTTGACACGGTGCTTGTTCTTGAACGGGTCGAAGGTTGGCGCCTCGTCGATGGGGGCGATCACGCGGGTGGGCAGCTGCGGCTCGTGGTCCGTGGACGGCGTCGGCTCGAGGTCGACCTGGCTGGGGTCGATGACGCTGACTCCGAAGCGTGGCACCACTTCAGGGGGTCGGCCATCGGCCTGAGTCTCGCGAGGCGGCGAGCTCGTGGAGCTCCCTGGGGCCTTGCGTGAGCTGTGGCGGCTGCAGGTCCTGCTGCGCGGGACGCGCCCGCCCGTGTGACGGTCGCATGGCGAAGTCGCCTGGGCATTAGCGCGCTCAGAATCCGTCCTGCTCGGGGATCGGATCGGCGCCGCGCAGGGTGATGGGCTGGGCTGGCGAGAGGCGCTTGTGCCGCCTTCCGCCGTGGCTGTGGCCTGGTCGGGGTCGGCCGCGTCTGGGCGGGGGCTGACGTGGTGGGCGCTTCCCTCGCTGTGCCTCGGGGAGGCGCTGCGATGCGCCTGGATGCGCGTGAGGACGAGCGGGGTGAGCGGCTGCCTCTCCCGCACAGGTGGGGCAGGTTTGGCCTGGGCAGGGCGCAGTGCTGCAGCTACGTTTGGCGGGGGCGTGTGCTGGCGCGGTTGCCAAGCGCGCACGTTCGCGTCGCGCCATTCTTCGGGGCGCCCAGCCCTGCCGCGGTATGTTGCAGCCCCCTGGGCTGAAGCCGCAGGGGTTATCACTGCAGGCTGGTTTCTGGAGGGGCCCTCATGTCGGCCTGAGTAAAAGCCCCAGGCGCGCGTGGACCCTGGGACTGGCGAGGTGGCCCTTAGGGGATGTAGGGGTGCACGCGAGTAGCCGCTGGCCGCTGGGTGAACCCTGGCGTTGGGGGCTTGGCCGTAGCTGGAGGCGGCTGCTCCAGCAGCCGCAGGCATGGCACCTATGGGACCACGGTGGTAGGCGGCAACCCCGTCGTAGGCCGTGTTACCGCCTATCGGGACTCGCGCAGGGGAGCGGTAGCGTGGTGTGCCCTGCTGTCCTGCGTCACGTTGGTCCCGCTGTTGGATGCGCTGCTGGTGCTGTTGGCGACGCTGCCAGTCGGCTCTCGAGAGGGGACGAGTGTCGGGAAGGGTGGTGGGCACGTCGGGCCGCTGCCAGCCCCGATAGACGTGCTCGAAGGCGTGGTCAGGGTAGGTCCCCCCCTACGGGTGAGTATCGTCGCACATACCCCGTGTAGTCGATGTTCTGCGGCTCTGAGATCGCCGTAATGTTGATGGCCCGCTGGTGCGCTGGTCCATAGAGGCAGAAGCTCCCACGGTTGCTGCGGTCGTGGTTTAGCTCGGCTTCGTTCGTGGCACGGCTTACCATGGCGTCACAGAGTCGCATATCGTAGTCGAGAGCTTGGGGCCCAGGACCACCCTCGGCGTCCCAGTACAGTACCACATCTCGCCAGCGGGTGCGGGTCATGTGGGTGCGCTCGGCGATCAACTCGCAGACGGTCCTGACCGTGACACGATCCCTGTACATGTTGGTAATGGCTAGGGAGAAGGGTCGGCGGACCGTCTTGTTGAAGGTGAGTTCCTCCTTGAGGGCCTGATGGGGGCTGAAGAGCACGTAGCCTTCCCTCCAAAGCGGTTGGTCGGGGGAAGGTTCTTCGGGCATCCCCGTTCCTGTGAATCCAGGTGGCCGCGTTGTGCCGTCAGGCAATCCCTGCCTGGGGACGCGCCGCGGCTGTGGTGGGAGGTACCATTGGCCCTGGTAGCCTGCTTGCCCTGGTTGTGGAGGTTCTCCCCCGGGGCCTGAAGGCGCTCGGGGGGGGTCCTTAAGGTCGTGGAGGGCTGGCGCGTTGCCGAATTGGCGGGCAAGGATGTGCGGCGGCATCCCTGTGGCACGGACGTCGAGCTGGTTGTGTGGCCTGGGAGGGTGGGGACACCTGCTGGACAGGCAGCATGTGTCGGAGTCCCTCTTATTGGTGCTGTATGCACACGTCCAACTGTTGCACGAGTAGTCCGTGGACCAGTCCATAAGTGTACGCAGTCCGCTGCGGCCGCAGTCTGGGCACGTTGGTTGGCCCGAGGTGCCAAGCTGTGTATTGCGGCGAGCCGCGCAATATTGGCAGCATTGGAATCGACACTGTAGGCAAGACCAGCGTCCTGGTAAAGGCGGTAGCGCATGCTCGTTTGTGCCTGGGTCGTCTGGGTGGGGTCTCGGGCGATCCCACAAGGGCCAGACATCGGCAAACCAGGATTGGCCTGTAGTGCGGACAACCTCGGCGGGGAGGCGTGCGTCCTCGGCATGGCACCTGATCCACTGGGGCCCCATATCCGCTGGTACCATGACGGTGCGCCAGGAGTCGTCCCCCTTAACGTGGACTTGGGTCGGTGCCCAGAGCTTAGTAGTGGTGTCGCCGTGATCATGATGAGGATGACCCAGCCGTCACGCCCGTCCACCGTAGGGTCAATGACGCGGTAGCCCATGACTGTCGTCCCCCACGGTAAGTAGGCGCCATCGTGGTGATCACCAGGGTCGAGCCAGACCTCGATGCCAGGGGCGTTGACACGGGACCGCACATCACGCACGTGGTAGGCGAGGACGTGGTAGGCAGTCGGCTCCTCCTCCGTCACAATGTGCTCCCACGTCTCGATGCCGCTGTTGTCGGAGGTGGAGTTCCCGTCGCTCTGTCGTGACGAGCGAGAGGCAGATCGTCGCGCACGGGCGCGGCCTCGGGCGAGGGCGGCGGCCGCGCTGATGAGGGAGGCGTACGGCGTTCGTCGACTCCAGATGACGTCGATGAGGGGTCTGGACTGTGGGCTAAGGCTGTGCCTGACTTGTACGTGCGTGGTGGGCCCGACGCGGCCCCAGGGCTGGAGCCGCTGGGGCGCGACCCGTGTGCGTCAGGGTGCCCCCGCACGGGGACAGCTTGCAAGCCCGTGTACACCAGGTCGATGAGTGGTTTCGGGTCCAGCTGGAGTATGTGGAGCGAGACGCGTGGTCGAGGCTGATTAGGGTCGTCCCTGGTGGCTGCTTCCGTGTCGTAGTGCTGTTTGGCCCATGCTCGCGCCGCTTCTGGCGAGTATAGCGCCTGCGGTGGTGGCCATGCTGCCGCGATGGCTGATCTGCGCCTGGTGCTAGCTTCCTGGTCGTGAGCTTCAGCCGCCTCACGGAGATCTGGATGATCGTAGCCAGCAATGTGGAGGGCGTGCGCGCAGTCACCCATGCCATAGGCGTGTGGGAGGGCACGGCACCTGGAAGCAGCTTCTGTGGGGGCACACCAGTCCATGCGGATGAGGAGGCTCAGGACCCGAGGGTAAATGAGGCGCGCTCCGTGAGCCTCCCCTTTCACGTAGTTGTGCTTGTTTTCCCCGCGCGGTGGTTGGGTGGCTTCGCACATCCAGAGTGCGATGGGTCCCCACGCGAGGGTGTCGTCTTCGAGACTGTAGGGCGGGTGGGGCGGTATCGCGTACCACGCGGCCAGCGAAGGGTGCACACTCGTGTAAGTGCGGCCAACGTTTGGGCCAGTTCGGCCCTTCGCTTCACGGCGGGGGCCTGGCAAGAGGTGCCCTCCACAGGCAGCAAGACGGGCCGCAAGGTCGCCGCGGGTCCCATGCCAGAAAACAGTGGGCGCGTCGGTGGTGGGTTGACGGAGGTCCCACGTGAGGTATGGGAAAATTGTCTCGCCCGAGTTGCCGCCCGAGTCTTCCAGCACCCAAGTGAGGCGGTTCGGTGGCCTCTGCATGATGTCCGTCCACGGCCCCAGCACTTGGAGTGTTGGGTCGTGAGTGAATCGAGGGTGGTCGTGGAGTCGTAGAGCGTCTTTGATGTCCTCAGTGGACACGCCACTGTTCCCTAGCGCGAAGCCGTTTTGGTACAGGGCGTTAAGTATGCTCTTCGGCGGCTCGGGGACCGCTGGGTCACGCTGGATGGTGTTGCGTAAGTTGCGTGTCGGTGGCTTGAGGGCAGTGTAAGGCGTACCAGGGCCTGAAGGCGCCTGGGGCCTGTCAGGCGATGCATAGCGTGCTCGCCGAGAGAGAGAGAGAGAGAGAGAGAGAGCGACAGAGAGCGAGAGAGAGCAAGAGAGAGCGAGAGAGCGAAAGAGAGAGAGAGAGAGAGAGAAGAGACAGAGAGAGAGGGAGAGAGAGATAGAGAGAGAAAGAGAGAGAGAGAGAGAGAGAAGAGAGAAGAGAAGAGAGAGAGCGATCGAGAGAGAGAGAGAGAGAGAGAGGGAGAGCGAGAGAGAGAGGAGAGAGCAGAGAGAGAATAGAGAGAAGAGAGAGAGGAGAGAGAGAGAGAGAGAGAGAGAGAGATGCAGAGATAGAGGCAGAGAGAGAGAGGCACAGAGAGAGAGAGGCAGAGAGAGAGAGAGAGGCAGAGAGACAGAGGCAGAGAGAGAGGCAGAGAGAGAGAGAGAGAGGCAGGGAAAGAGAGGCAGAGACAGAGAGAGGGCAGAGAGAGAGAGAGACAGAGAGAGCAGAGAGAGCAGAGAGAAAGGCAGCTCAGTCACACTTAAATCCAGGTTCGTCCTCACCGAGTCCCACCACCAAGGGAGCGCCAGCAAGGAGATGCACATATGGGCATCCCCACGCAGTGAATAATTTTTTGAGGGTGAACCCCTACGATTGTCATCGCCTTTTGGCATGCCAATCTTAGGGATAGGGATACGTTCGAGGCTTGTAATACCTGGCGAGGGGAAGGCGTCGGGTGGGCGTGGCGAGGTCCCGCGCGGCGAGCCGCCGCGGGCGCCTCGTGGGCGCCGCGCTGTGCTGCGGGGGGAGCGGCGGGGTTCTCGCCCTGTGGGGGGCCGTGGGCGCGTCGTGGGCGCCCCCTGCGCTCGTCCTCCTCTCTCTCCTCCTCCCTCTCCTCCTCCTCCTCCTCCTCCTCCTCCTCCTCCTCCTCCTCCTCCTCCTCCTCCTCCTCCCCCTCCTCCACCTCCTCCCCCTCCTCCTTCCTCCTCCTCCTCCGGGCGGGCGCCTCCGTAGCCATTTTGGTTCAAGGGGCCTTTCTCCTGAACTTCCAACCTCGCTCGAAAGATTGAGGCGCGTGGTTCTTTGATTCCCTTTGAGTCTTACTGGCCAGGAGTTCGCGACTCCGCCCAGCTTTCTTCACAATTACAGCTTCCCCGCAAGTGCCGCCATGTATGCGGCGCGACAGCAAGGAGGGGGTACGGGACCTGGTCTTAGAGGTGCAGGACCTTTTGCCCAATTCCCCATCGTCACGAACAATCCGTTCTTCCAGCTGGGCCCGAAGTTTCCAGGTGTGCAGAGAGCGGTGGATACCCGTCAGAAGAAGCAGCCGAAGGCCCCTCCTCCTCCAGATTCGTGGGCATGCGCGTATTGTCCTTGCAAGCGCAACGACCCGCGCTTCAACGTCTGCAAGCATTGTGGCTCAACAAGGCACGCGCCAGCTTTCGACAAGTCACAGCCGCCCATGGGAGTGTGGGCGGGAGGCTCGCCGCCAGGCCGATGGCAGTTTTCGGCATTTCCGCCCCCTCCTGCTGCTTCTGGCAATGGCAATCAACGTGGCGATGCTCAGCACGACGAGCTGGACATGGTCGAGCTCGAAGCCCTGGTCCGCACCCTTGGCAAGATCGGCGACAAGGTGGGTGCCGCACGATACCAGGCCGTCCTGGACCAGCGCCGCGCCCCAGCCAAGGAGACGCCCATCCAGCAGCGCATCACGAAGGAGTTCCACAAGCTTCGTGCCGCGGATGGGTTGACTGGGACGGGCTGTGGACCATTTCGACCAGATGCAGGCCCAGCTCGACACACAAAGGCTGGAGGTCAAACGTCTCAGCGCCGAGCTGCAAGAAGCTGAAGAACGTCACGGAGCCCTCGTTCGTCAATTGCACTCAGCCTGCGCGCCCAAGGCCGCCGTCGAGCAGGCGCCACAGGCACTCACGGTCCGCAGCGTCCTCGACGGCTCGCTGGAGGACCTACCCATCGAGTTGGGAGATGTGCCCCAGCTTGAGGGCTCCGACCTCGACGGCATCTCGGAAGAGGACAAGCGCCAGGCCGAGGAGCTGGTCGTGTCTCTCAAGCAAGGTCCGCGTGAGCAGACCCGCGCCCTTTTCTCTGCCGCTACCGAAAAGGCCGGCGCCATCAAATCCGAGCACCAGGATTTGCTCACCCGTCTTGACGTCAAGAAGCGTCGTACTGAGTCAGGAGCCTCGGCAGGAGCTGGAGGCACCGCCACCCCAACTGAGCCACGAGGGGGGCCACCCCCAGAGCCCGCAGGCCCTGCTGCCCCTGGAGCTCCTGGGGAGGCAAAAGAATCGCCTCATCCTCCGCCGCCTATTGCACCCGCGGGCATGGCCCAAGGGTGCAGCGGAGTTGACCTCAAGCCAAGGGCTGCAGCCATTGCCAGACCAGTCCCTGGCGAGGGGTCAAGTCTTTAACCTTCCCAAGGGGCTCAAGAGGGCCCAGGGATCTCCTCCTATGGGGTCTGGGGAGCGTTGGCCAGGACCCATCGACAGAGCTCACATCATTTTGGCTGAGCCCTGTACAGAAGCCCTTGAAGCCCTGCGCGTGCGTGGGATTTGCTTAGCTCAATCCACATGTTTAGGGACCTCAGAGGACTCGGATTGTTCCCTCGTTTTTGCGTCGGCCAATGTTTCAGGCTGGGGTTCTGGCCGTGCGTGGCTCACCCAGACGCCAGCCAATGCTAGGTGTCTCCAGGGGCATCATTTGAGGCCCCAAGAGGATATAGCGCAGGCCTCTGCTTGGGCCATTCGCCACGGGTGGAAATCCCTTTGGACGGCAGCCCTCCCTGGGGACAACGGAGGCACCCGCGGCGGCGTCAGCATCCTGGTCAGGGGCTTCCTGGGGCTCCACGCGTTGGGCGGCAACCGTGCGCTTTTTGACGGCAGAGCCATAGGGGGCATCACCCAGGTTCCTGGTGGGTGCCACATCGCCATCGCCTCCGCTTACCTCCTGCACGGTGCGGGCCTTGCCGAGCCCAACATTTCCGTGTTGCGCAGTATTGGTGAGTATGTGGGGGGCTTCAGGTTTGCCTTGGCTTGTCGGTGGGGGCTTCAACCTCGAGCCACCTACGTTCTCCACCTCCGACTTCCTCGAAGTTGCCCGTGGAGCGTGGATTCCCCCCCCCCCCCCCCTCCCCCACCTGCTCTACTACTGGGGGTATGAGAACCAGCGGTTATTTTATTCTTAGCCACGGCCTTAGCAAAGCCGTGCGGTCCATCGATCTGGATAGGGTGTCGGACCTCGCTCCTCACACTCCCCCTCTGCTCAAGCTGTTCCCGTGCGTCGCCCGCCACCGTGCCATCGCTTTCCAGAAGCCCCCGCGGGCCAGCCTAGATCGCTGCATAGGGCCGCCATGCGCCCCGCCGTTATACGATCACATTCGCGCTGAGCTCGAAGGGGCGCTGCGGGCTGCCCAGTCGGGGAAGGGGCGGGCTACGCAGGAGGGGCTCAATAGGGCTTGCCAGGAATGGGCTGACCTCGCCGAGATTGAGCTTTGCAGTCTCACCAACCAGGACATTCGGCTTGGCCTTCGTGGGGCCAAACCGAAGATCATATGGAAAAAGCTAATTGATTCTGACGTGGGGGACCCGAGGGACCCAGACTTTTTCGTTGCGCGCTGGCTCCACCAGCGCCTCAGCGTCTTCCTGCACCTGTTGCAGGCTTCTTTTCCTCCTCCCCACCATTTGTCATGATCTTGTTCGAAGGGTGTCAAGAACGCGACCGCTGTCCAAGCGGCACGCTCGGCCCTGCTTTCCGTGCCCCGCCAAGTGGCCAGAGCCCAGGGCGGACTGGCCCCTCTCTTCACCGAGGCCATGGACTTGGCTGCGTGGGCCGACCTTAGTTATCAGCCTGTGCAGACAACTAAGGAGTTACTGGGCCGAGTGTCGGACGCTGTGGATCAAGCGTGTCAGACCGCCCAGGCTAGGGGGAGGTCCTCTTGGAATGAGTGGTTGAAGACGGGGATCGAGCAAGGAGCGCGCAGGGTTCACCAGGTCACGGACACCCCCAATGCCTGGACGGCCACGGCCGTCCTGGCCGACGATTTTTCTGTTGTCAGGGACCCTCTCTCTGTGCTCGCTTCGGAGGCGATCAAGTTTCAAGGCTTGCGGCGAGCCTCGATCGCCCCCCCTCCTCCCCCGCCTGATTTTCTCCCTCTGGAGCCCCTGGGGACCCCCGGCCTCGACGAGGTCCGCGCTGCGAGTCGGCGCTGCAAAACCAGGGTTGCTGCCAGTACGGACGGCTTTCATATGAGGCACTTTTCTTGGCTCTCGGATGACTCGCCCAGGACCCTCCTGGACCTCTTCAGGACCATGGAAATCTCCTCCCTCACCCCCGAGCTAGTGCACATAATCACGATGATGTTTCTTCCCAAGCCTGCGGGAGGTGTTCGCCCCATCGGGATTTGTTGTGGCCCCTTCCGCCTCTGGGGGCGGCTCAGGAGGCCCGCGGCCGTGTCCTGGGAGCTTCGCCATCAAAGGCCCTGGTTCGCGGCTGGGAATTGCATGGGAGCAGCGGACGCGGTCTGGACGCGGTCTGGAGTGAAGCAGGGATTGCTAGAGGACTGCGCGCGGTCACGTTCCTGTGGGACTTCTACAGGTACTACGAAACTTTTTCCATCGACCAGGTGCTTGATCGATGCGGCAGGCTTGTTTTTTCTTTCAGTGTGGTTCGCCTGGCATGCCAGGGCTATCGCGGCCCTCGGCACCTCAGCCTCAATGGTGCGATCACCATCGCGATGTGGGCCAACAAGGGCCTCGTGGCGGGCTGCCCTTTTGCCACCACCTGCATCAGGGTGAACTCGCTGGAGGGGCTGGACTCGATAGTCTGGCACCCGCGCGTGGATTACAGCCTCTACGTGGATGACAACGACATCCATGCTGTAGGGGAGTTCAAAGAAGTTCTGGAAGGGGTGGCCCAAGGGTCCGAACAACTTGTGCGAGCGATCAGCGAAGATATCGGTGCGTCGCTGTCTGAAGACAAAGCTGTTCTCCTTGTGTCCAACAAAGCCCTGCGCCATGACATTCAAAGGCGTCTGGGCCCCTCGCTCACGGGCCCCATCGCCCCTGCCGCCCCGAATTTAGGCGTCGACGACACGGTCGGCGCTCCTTTAAGGCACCGCGGGAGAGACAACAAGGCGAATAAGCGACGGGCTAAGGCTAAGATGCGGGCCCGTCGCCTGGGTAAGCTCACGCGCCAAATCGGCCGGCGGGCTCGGAACATCTGGGTCGCGGTAGGAGGAGTCGGCTTGCAGGGGGGGGCGGGCGCGGGGGGGGCGCCAACGACCGCGCCGATTCCATCGCGGCCCGCTGCCCCTTCCCGGGGCTCTCAGGTATCCTCCGGGCCCAGTCGGCCTCGCAGTCGGCGCCGGCGTCGCGTCGCCCGCGAGCGCCAGCCGGCGGGCGGGCCGACCTTGTTGCGCATGTTTGGCGCGAGAGACCCGCGCGGGCCTCGCGCTATGCCCGCGCCCCAGGGCGGCGGCCCAGGTCCTTGTAGCTTCCCGCGCTGACGCGATGGCCTCGCGCGCGGCGCAGGAGCGGGCGCCGCCGACCGTTCGGTTCGGTTCCGCGCACTTCTCATGCGAGAACGCAAAGCCCCCCATGCTGCTCGCGCACTTTGCGCGCTGAGCAATGCGATGCAGTTGCGACGGCCGCGCGTTCAATTGGAAACCGCAACGCAAGCTTCCATTCCCGCGCGCGAGGCGGGGCATGAACTTACAGATGCGCCGACGGTCGAGAACTCGCGCGCGCGCCCGCGCCTGCCACGTTGGGCGCGCGCGCTGGGCCCGGAAATCTGTGGCTCGGCCGCCAGATGCGCCCCAAACAAAAATCCTTTCGCCTCCCCCCCCGCCCCCCTCCCCCTCAAAACTCTCCCGCGCTCATGGAAAAACCGCGCCGCCGAGGCGGGGGCTCGGGCCGCGGCCTGATGGTCCCCGGGGCACAGGGGAATCAGAGGAATCAGCACGGAATCAGTGCAGAATCAAAACAGAATCGGCACAACTGCGACCCCTGATTCTAGCGGAATCAAAAGAAACAGCGCGGAATCAATACGGAATCAAAGGAGGAATCGGCGATGGAACCAGAATCGGCCAGAACGGGGAAGTAGGCCAGAATCGGTGCCAGAACCCATGGAGAGAGGCCTTTTTTTCCCGCGAGTTCATTGCGGCGGGTCCGCGGCGCGGGCGCGCCGCGCGACTTCGCTGGTTCAGCGAGGCGCGCAGTCGGCGTTCAGAGTGAACAGGTTGTTTTCAGGGCGATATCCTGGCGGCGCGCTGGCGCATTGCGCATTTGCGTATTCCTGGCGGGCTGTTTGAGGGCGACCTGGCAGCGTCGGCCGAATGGCCCGCAAATACCGCGCGGCCGATCGCGCGCCCCATGCGGCCACGTCGACCGCCGTGTGCCGCGACGGCCGCGCGCCCCGGACCGTGCCATTGCCGCGTTGGATTGGACGGCGCAGCGCCCGTCCTCCAAAAGTCGTTACACGCATATCGCGCGTGTCGAGCCAGCAGCAATCGCTCCCAGAAGCAGCCTTGACAGGCGCTCGATGCCCGTTGTCGCCCAGTTCCGATCCAAATCATAGCTTCTTAGGATGCGCTTGCGCGAATGTGAGCGCGCGGGCAAGTAACGCGTGCGCGCTTGGCGCAGCCTGGGAAATCCAACGTGGAGCCCCCCTGGGGCGCGGGGCGCCGGCGACGCCTCCGCCCGCCTCCCGCGCGCCCGACCCCCCCCGCAAGCCGACTCCTCCTAGGTCGCGGGCCCGCCCCTTGCGGCCACCTACGGGGCCGAGGTTTTTGGTGTCTCGGACGCCGAGCTCCCGGGCCCCAGGAGGTCCTTCGCTTCTGTCCTCAAGCCATCGGCTGGGGATAGAAGTTTGTCCATTCTTTTGCTTTTGGAGCGTGGCCCTACCTGCGTCGTTCAAGTTGCTCCTATTCTTAGGTGGCACAAAGAGGTGTGGAACGCCAAGTGCCATGTGCATCCCTCCACCCCCCTTCAGCAGCCTCCGTGAGTCCTGGGAACCCGTCTTTTCCAGAAAATTTCGGACCTGGCGCAGTGTCAGCGGCCCAGGGATGGCCATGAGAAAATCCCTTGAGCGCATCCGCTGGACCATGTCTGATTTTTGTACCCTGGTCAGTGACCAAGGCCACGAGGTGTCCTGGACGCTTCAGTCGCCTGGCATGTTGAAGCAGCTGCTCCGCGAAGCTTTTTTTTTTGTTTGAAGGCTCGAGGAGGACATAGGCATGAAAGTAGGTTTCCGCCAGAGGGCCTGTTTTGATGTTGTTGCGAGGCACCTCGCCTCCAAGAAATATTCGCCCCTTTATATATATATGTATATATATATGTTTATATATATATGTATATTATATATATATATATATATATATAAAAAAAAAAAAAAAAAAAAAAAAAAAAAAAAAAAAAAAAAAAAAAAAACCTCAGGACCGTGCGCACGGGGGCTTTATGGACCAGGCCCTACGCGATTTCCAAGGGATACTTGCACTCGGAGCTCTGTCCGTTGGGATGCGGTCAACGAGACGCGCTTTTTCATCGTATCTGGAAATGCCCCGCTGTTCAAGGACCCAGAGAGGACACAGTGGAGCGCGAGATCCAGGACAGCATCGACAGTTTGTCGATCACAAGCGTTTGCTTTTTGCAGTCACTAGGGGGGGGCTGCCGCGCCCAGGAGATGATTACCCCGCCCCGTGCGCGTCTGGGCCCCTGGAAGCCGATTGGCTCGTCGAACCCCCCTCGGACAGGACCCGCATCCAGGGGCAGATCTTTGTGGATGGGTCGTGCAACCGCCACATTATTAAAGAATTAAGTCGAGCTGCCTGGGCCCTTCCTGTCTTCAAAGACGGCCAGCTCCAGTGCGAGATCAGAGGCCCAGTGCACGCGCCTCTGCCGCAGACTCCACAGTGTGCCGAATGTTGCGCACTTACTGCGGCCACGATGTGCACCGTGGGCCCTTCAGAGTTTTTTTTTTCAGATTGCCAGATTGTGATTTCTCGGTTTAAGTCAAGTCACGCGGACCGCGTCAACTTCCGCAAAGTTCATGTTGGCCACGCGCTCCAGGCGCATAGCCACGAAGGAGCCAGTCCTATAGCTTAACTTTATAAGGTCAAGGCGCATCAGTCTCTCAACGATGACAGCCTCTCTGACCACGAGCGCTTCATAAGGGTTGGCAGCGACTTCGCCGACCGAGGAGCGAAGGCCGCCCTTTCTCTACATGAGCGCGACGACGAGGCCTTAGCCACGGTCGATGGGCAGGTCCAGTTTGTCTCTGTTTTCTGCCGCCTTGCTATGAAGGTTTTACCGCTTTTCCCGTCACTTAAGGCGGATGGCGAGGTGGAGTGCAGACCGATGTCAAAGGACGCTGTGAGCAGAGTCGCACTAGAGGAGTGCAACTTTTCGTGGATCGCTGGGCTCTGGCGACGCGTCAAGTGTTGCCGTGCCTCGAGGCGGTCGGACTTTTCAACCTCCCTCATGAGCGCGCCCAGGCCCCAGCCCGGAAGATGCCTGAGGATCATTCCCGGCCTAGACTTAGAACGGGTGGCGAGCCAACGCCACAGCATTGTTTGTTTCTCGTTTTCTGACGGAGCACGCCTCTCCACCTGTTTGCAGTGTGCGTCATTCGTTTCAACTGGCACTCCTCACAAGTCTAACCTGTACCGATGTCGGTGCAAAGGTGCCCGTGACAGCCGACAGCAGTGGAAGTGGAACCGCGTCCTCCGAGGGATCCACCCGCAGCACGGCAAGAACGGGATCAAAGTTTTTTATCGAGGCTCCCGAGGACGGCTGGCCTGCAGAATGCTCCCTGCAACCGTTCACCGATGCCGCAGTTTCGGGGGGCGTTGACGGAGGTCAGCGTAGCCCATCCTCAGCAGGGCAGCAGGCAGACGACATTAGCGCAGTTAGCCACGGCCCCTCAGGCCGCGGCGACCCGCCTGCCGTGCCAGAGCATCCTGACGGGTTCGAGCGTTTGTTAGTTTCTCGTGGGGAGGATGCTCTGGATCGCCAGGAGGACGATGCCCCTCTTTTAATTCGCCAAGTGCTGTCTGGCCATTTGCCCGAGACCTGCCAACTTGGCGTTTTATTGTTCAGGGGGCGAGCACCGCCTCCTTTGCGTACTGCCGCGCAAGATGTAAAGCTCGAGCCGACTCGAGCCTCGCACCTCGGCAGCCTAGGATTGGGGGAGAACGCTGCCGTCAGCGCAACTCCCGCTGCCTCCACCGCCGACGCGAGCCGTGTAGCCCCTTCCGTCGTCCCAGAGCAGCCTCAGGTTGTGGTGTCGGCCTTGAGCCGTCAGGAGAAGGAAGCTCTGGAACGACAGGAAGACGAAGCTCCGCTCGCCTCTCTTTTAATTTCTCCTGCTAATAGGGAGGCCAGCCTGCCTGGCGCCCCTAGGCAGAGTGGGCGAACACCGCCTCACCACCACAGGGCTGCCCCGCAAGTTGCGAGCCGTGCAGCCCCTGCCCTAGTGCCTGAGCTTCCCGCTTCCGTGTCGGGGTCTGGCCAGGTTCGTGCTGAAGATGCCCAGGCACTAGGGATAGACGTGGCGCCGCTCGAGCCTATTCCGTCTCGAACTGCCACCTTTTCAGGAGAAAGTGCAGCGTTTCCTTCGAGATGCAGGAGGTTTTCCGCCGCCAGAGGCGGCGGGGAGCAGAGGGGAGAGCACGGACGGGTCAGACTAGGCCACGGGGGCGCTGCCCCGACCGTGGTCTAGCAAATTCGTGCGAATCCCATCGCTCACCCCGTGCAGCTGGCGCTGCGAGGAAAGGCAGCCGTCGCCGCCACTGGCCAGACGCGGCTGGAGCCCCTCGGGCAAAAAAATCCTCCGGGCGGGCGTGGTGGGCGGCCGTGCAGTCGGGCCGCCGAAGGAAGGAGCGCCAAATCAGGAGCGGAGCTCGAGGGTGGACACAGCCTCCACCCTGACACGTCGATTCGTGAATTGTCCGTTTTCGGTTCTCGAGAGGGCGCGCGGCCGTCATTTTCCAGGCTTGCGCCCGCCAGGTTTGATTGAGCCCGAGGTCGTTTTCACTAAACCACGTTTCACTAAAGGGGGTTTTGTAAGCGCCTCCGTGCCCCAGGAGGGCAAGAGGAGCAGCACTGGAGGGGCCTAAGGAGCATCGAGCCCCTGCCGAACCCAAACTGTTCCCTATTTCAGCGCCTTGACTGTAGGCGTCTCGTGGGCGCCACACGGCTTACACGCCATCGCTCACACCACATATTCTGCAGCACGCAGGTTGCACAAATATATATATATATATATATATATATATATATATATATTACTGCACGGCTTACTCCACATAGTTGTCACCACGTAGCTAACGCCACAGTTCACACCATCTATCTCACACCACAGCTGACACATCCATAGTGCAATACTTCACACTGTTTGGGGTCCACGTTGGCAACACACACGTGCGTATTTGTCGAGTGTGCTCCATTCCAGCAGACTCGAGCGTTCTCCGCGCTACCCTTCCTCCTCATCATATCACCATTCTGCCCCCTAGTCCGTAGCCAGTTCGACGCTGCCCGAGATCACCTGGGCAGCCCGGGCGGCACGAGACGGCGCAGACATGTCCCAGCCCAGCGATCAGAAGCGCGTGCACATCCCATACTCCGACGGCGTCGTGACTGTCAGCCAGGTGGCCCCGCCGAAGAAGCAACCCTCGGCCGGCTGGGCCTCGGACGGGGGCGCTCCGTCCCTCCGCCAGGCCGGCCCCGCCAGCCTCTGCGCCGCGACCCGCGACTGGGCGGAGGCCCTGGTGAGAGCCGCCAGCGAGGCCGAGCAGAGCAGCAGCACCAGGGCGGGGGTTCCGGGGAGCCACAGCCAGTGGACCTCCGGCAGTTCCAGCGGCTCCGGCGGCTCCGGCGGCTGCAGCTGCAGCAAGGGTGCGGCGCCGAGCTCTTCCGGCCCGGCCTGCGCCGGGGAGATCCCTTTTGGCGGCAGCCCTTGAAGAACAAAGAGAGCATGCACAAGAAAGCGGACACACGGACACACGATCTTTCTTCTTCTAAGCCCTCGGCAGTCAGTCCTCGCCTCGCGCTGGCCGCTGACGACGTCCAGCCCTGTTGCCATTTAATATCGTTTCGCTTCTCCTCCCCCGGCGCGGGCTCCATCAGTGCGCGCTGTGGACATGATTATGACAGCCAATGCAGCCCTCCAGCGCTTATAAGCTTGGTTCGCAATCGCTTTCGCGCACGATGTGCACATGTCTTGGCAGCGTGCCTCGTGCTACGTTAGATGCTAACTCGTGTGCGGAGAACGGAGCCACTACTGCTTCGAAATATCCACCAGTACATTAATGGCGTGCTCATTGATCAGTTACGTATATATTATACATATGTATACATATGGAAAGGAATAGATGTAAGCATATTCCATAATCGCAGTGATGTGGAATATTATGAAGTGGTAAGGGCTGCCCGTCACTAGCGGTCCCCATCCCGGCCTAGTTTGATCTGGCAGGAATGGCTACACAGTTATAGATGATCCTCTGTCGAGGGTTCACAGCTTCCCAGCCCCTCCCCAGATGGGATCGGTCCCATGGTTCCACAGGCCCCCCCCCCACCTAGACGGGATGGGGGAGGGGGGGACGAAAACGCCGACGCAGGTCGACGCCGACGCCGACGCCGACGTGACGACGACGAAGACGACGACGCGGCCGACGCCGACGCCGAAGCCGATGCCGACGCCCACGCCCACGCCGACGCCGAGGCCGACACCGACGCCGACGCCGACACCGATGCCGACGCCGACATCGCCGCCGCCGCCGATGATAACGACGACGACGATGACGACGACGTTGACGGACGACGACGACGACGAGGACGAAGCAACCCACACCCACAAGGGAAGGGCGGGGGGTTCGTTGGCACCCTCCACCACGCCACGCTCACAGGGCCACGAACGCGGGGGGGCACGGGCGTACCTATTCAGCGGGCTTGATCCCATATGCATTGGGGGGGAGGGGGCGGCAACCCTCGATCATATAGTGACAGTTCCAGCTGTGTAGGCCAGATTCAATACAGACGTGCCTCAGTCGTGCACTAGGCAGCATGATGTGGGTGAACATGGATAGCGGGCGCGCCTCATTCGCAGGCTCGTTCCGCGAGCGATGCCCTGTTTAGAGAGCACCCTTCAGCGCCCGCTTTAGCGCGCGCCGCAATGGCACTAGCTGCCGCGAGAGGGTGGAGGAAGAGGAGTAGCAGCAGGAGTAGCAGCAGGAGTAGTAGTAGGAGTAGTAGGATGAGTAGGAGTAGGAGTGGGAGGAGGAGGAGGAGGAGGAGGAGGAGGAGGAGGAGGTGTGAGGAGTGCGAGTGGTGGGTGCAGACAGAATCACGTTGCGGCAGGCCTGCCTATGATGGAACGGTACAGCACCCCGCCGTCGGTCAAACCAATTCGAGCGGCGTCGTGGGCCCGTGCAGAGGGGTTTGCGCGTCTGCATTTTGCATCGCCTGGCGTGGCGTCTGAGTTCGGTTATCTTCCCAGGGTGTCTCCAGACAGCTGAAAGCAGCTGGAGCACTCGCTGCCGACGGGGAACACGCTTCCGCTGAACCTCAGCGGCAGTTTCAAGGCGGCCAGCATAAGTTTAGTTGCCAGATCTCTTTGCCCCCTTCTTCCTTCCGTCCTTCCATCTTTCTCCTGCTACGCTGCCTGCTCAACTTCCCTTCGCTCAACGAAAGCATTGCCCTTCGCCTCAACAATGACATGCTTAGAGGCAGATTGTCGGTACCGGCCAAAGTTCCAAAGAGCCGCGTACAGAGCAGCTACGCTATTCAGTGTTATGGCGCCGCCCGCGATGTGCTGCGGCACCCGTCGTTGCCCTTCGCCTTACAACAGACCAGCCCATTGAACAGCGGCGCTGGACACAACGCAAACATGACCATGCACCACATCTAGTACGGTATCGAAGATGTCTCTGGCGATATAATGCCGCCCCCTGCCTTGTGGAAGTGCCTTCTTGGAGGCTTGTTGAGGCGGTATTGCTATTCTCGTCGCGTCTTGAGGCATCCCGGGGCTCTTTCGGGCCATCTTGGGCTTTTTTGGTCGTCTCAGGGTGCTTATGGCATGTCTGACGACATCGGAGGCCGGGGGGCCCTCTGGGGCATCTTGTTGGCCAATTGTGTATCTTTCGGGCTGTCTTGGGACCCTCTTGGGCTTCTCTTGGGACCCTTCTGGGCCGTCGTGGCCAAGCCGCAGCGGCTTCTGGGGTCATCCTGACGCTCATAGACCTTCTACGACGAGAACCCAAAAAGCAGGCAAACATCTTTGGGACATCGATGATGATTGCCCCTCGAGGCCTTCTGGGGATCCTCTCAGAGCCCCTGGGCAATCTTGGAGCGAGGCCATACTGGCCTTCTTGGGCCATCTTGGAGGCATCTTGGAGCCATCTCGGAGGCTATCAGTGACCGTCTTGGGTCGTTTAGGGGACCCTCGTTGAGCCAGACTGGACGGGAAAGCCGACGACGGCCAGTGTCTGCCCCTCCGTGTGGCCAGCGAGGCGAGGCCGCCACCAGGATGTTCTCGGAAGGGCCAAGAGGATGCACAGCCTGTGTTTAGTAATGAGCGCGGGGGGGGGGACGGGTGTTACTCCCGCCGACAGCCCTAAATCGATCCCCGCCGCGGGGAAACATTGCCGCGCGACGTCGACCATAGCCGGGCCACGCCACCCAGTACCGACCCTCGCGCCTGCGTTCGCTGGCGCTGCCGATTGAAAGTTGGTGTAGCCGTGTCGGAAGCTTGGAAACGCGTGGAGGAGGAAAAATGAAAGGCGGTGGACAGGCAGGCCGAGAAGGAGTAGGAGAAGGACGACTCGTGGGGGCCTCTCTTGTTGGCCTCCAGGGCCGTCTTGGGTATGCTAGGGCCCGCAAACGCTAGACACCGAAACACGGAACCCCCTTGGGTTCTTGACGATGTACGCCTCTTGGAAACCCTCTTGGGGCCATCTTGGGGATACCTTAGCCCTGAAATACCTTCGGCAAACCCCGAACCTGAATGGACTCCAACGGCCGAAGACTCCCGCGAGTGGTGCTAAGTCCTACTGGAGAACGTGCGGTGGGAGCCAAAGGGCTCGATATAGTACGCCTGACCAGGGTGAGGATATGGGGGAGAGTCGGATGAGGAGCAGGAGGAGGTGGAGAAAGCTGGCGCAACTCCCATCACAGCCTTCCCCTCCCCAGTACATCGGTCATGTGCGACCACAGGTGGAGCAAACGGAGACAAGCAGGCTGGCAGCACACCGTCCCGCAGTTCCTTTTCTCGTGTCCTGCATCTTCCCTCCTGAACTGACGTGCGCCAAGGGGTGCGGGGGTTGGGCAGCGGCCTTCTCCGAAGCCAGGAGACTGTTTGTTTAGGGTCGGGCGATAACCCGGGTCATCGGGCTTGCCCCCCCCCCCAG
This sequence comes from Prorocentrum cordatum, assembly GCA_963575745.1. Taxonomy (NCBI): domain Eukaryota; class Dinophyceae; order Prorocentrales; family Prorocentraceae; genus Prorocentrum; species Prorocentrum cordatum. Next base: position 268,059 of record CAUYUJ010014152.1, read on the forward strand.
GATAACCTAACCTTGCCGGTTTTGCAGGTCCGCGGGAGGGGGGCGCAGGCATATGAAGGGTTGTCCACAGCGCAAAGGGTTAGGCAAGCAGGGTGTTTCTTGGCATGGGCCTCCACTGTAAGCTTTCGGAGGTCCGCGGCGGACTTCTCGGATCGGCGCTAGACGACCAGAGATGCCGCGAGGGGGCCTCAGCGCCGACCCTGGACAAATTCGTGGGGGCCCTCGAAAATCCGTGCTTATGCCGATTGTTCTTCCTCGAATCGTACCGTTCAGGCCCAGCGACTTCTCGTACTCCTTCTGGGCAGCCTTGAGGAAACACCGTTTAGGTTCAGCCCTGTGTCCGCGCCGACGCGGCCTGTGTCCCTTCGAGACAGAAGGCCGCCTGCCCAGCAGCGGCCGCTGTTGGTTTGGGACAACATTTGCTGTGGGGCATTGTGCCCACTCTTTCCCTGCCCATCTCGGGCGTCCAGATATGAAGGGCTGCCCACAGCGCAAGGGTTAAAACATCGTTTGGGTTCCGCCCTGGAGGAGGAGGAGGAGGAGGAGGAGGAGGAGGAGGCGGAGGAGGAGGGCCTCGAGGGCGGCACGCGGCTCGCCTCCCCGCCCCAGGGCCAGGGGGCGAGGGGGGGCCTTTGGATGTGAAAGGGGGTGCCTTCGGACGGGGGTGGATCTTCGGGCGGGAAGGGGAAGAGGGGGGGGCCTTCGCGCGGAAGGGGTGGTCTTCGGATGGGGAGGGGCGTCTCAGAGCGCAGTGGAGGGCTTGTGGGCCAGAAGGTGGGGTCTTCGGACCAGGAGGGTGGGCCTTCGGACGGGAAGGGGTGGTCTGCGGACGGGGAGGGAGAGGGCGTCGGACTGGAATGGGGCCCGCCCTGGAGTGCCCAGGCTCGGGGGCGGCCCAGAGGCTTGGTATCGCTCGGACGTGTGCACTTTTTTCTCGGCGGGGACTATGAAGGAGCATCCTGGATCATCCTTCGAGAAAGCTACGCGAGAAGCCGACAAAAGCACAGGGAATGGACGTCCGAGCGAGGGTGACGACTGGTGACGATGACAACTGATGACGATGACGATGACGACGATGACGATGACGACGATGATGGCCATGACGACGACGACGATGACGACGACGATGACGACGACGACGATTACAATGACGACGACGATGACGACGACAGCACCAGAAACTGTCATCGTCGTCGTCATCATCATTGTCATCGTCATTGTCATTGTCGGCATCACCAGGGGTGGGGATCTCATGGCGGGGGCCATGATATCTCCCCAGATCTCATGGCGCCTCTTCTTAGTTCAATGCGTCCCCAGCCCCCCCCCCTTGGGCCACGCACATTCCGCCAGCCATGAATTGCGCCCCCCCTCTTGGACGCCCCCGACAGGCCCGCCCTGCAAGGTCTCTGGACCACATCCCGGCGGCGAGCTAGGGAGGGAATTGAGAAGGAGAAGACACTCTCAGAAAGCGGCGGGGCTTCTCAGAAGCCGTTCGGCCCTCTGAATACTGGCCCAGCACTGCGAAATGACGAACATTCCGGTTATTTCTGGGATTGGTTTTCATTTTGTGGAAATATCAAGTGTCGAGCGGCCATTCGTTTTCGTTGTGTGTATCTTCAGCTCGCCAGAGCCGTTCGTTTCCCCATTCGTTTTCTCAGCGTCGCTTTAGCCCGTGCCACTCGACTTCCAAATGGAGTACGGAGGCGCTGCGGCTCGCCCCCCCGAATCACGGGAAACGTAAGCGCGTCATCGTTCTCCTTACTCCCGATTAGAATTCGCGCTTACTCCTTACTCCTTACTCCCTGCCTTAATGGGCCCCGGAAACAGTAGGGCCGTTTTTTCACCGTTTCAAAAAAAATGTCCCTTGAAAATGGAAACGGCTAAGAAACGGCGACCGGAAACGGCAAGAAAACGGCTCCAGGATTGGAGCCGGAGCCGGAACGGGTCAAAAAACGGCGGCGGAACCGGTAAACAAATGGTGACGAAGTTTCGTTGTCATTTCGATTTAAATCTAGTGTTTCATGTCGTCTGACGTTCGCAGCAATGTCGCTGTAATTTCGGGGTGGCGGCGGGCGCGTGCTTCGGGTTTCTGGCTGCGCTGGAGGTGTTCGGACGACTCCGGAGGCCCTTCTCGCCGCGGCCGGGAAGCGCCTTGTCGCCGTCGTCCGCCCGGTGTCTGTCGTCCGTCGTTTGTCGACCGTCGTCCGCTGCCGATCGTCGCTCGTCGCTCGTCGTCCGTCGTTCTCGGGTCGGGCGAAAGGGGGGGATTGGGAAAGGGGGGGTTACGAAATTTGCTCACGCAGCTGGTTTCGGCCCCACCGAGGGGCCCATTCCTCGATACATGGCCGCCTCCGGCGCCGGGAGGCGCCGGGAAAATCAGCTACGTGAGCTGATTCTCAACCCCCCCCTTTGCTATCCCCCCCTGTCGCCCGGTCCGACGTTCATGCCACCAAATTCGAAGAAAAAAAAAAAAAGAAACGCTGTAAGCAAACAGTTGACGCTCCGCGCGGATTTCTTGGATCCGCGTTGGGCCCCCCCCCTGGCGGCGCCTCCGGCGCCGCCCCTGGCGCCGCGCTCCGCGGGCCAGGGAGGGGGGGTCTCGCGCAGAGCCGAGAAACCCGCGCGGAGCGCCAAAAGTTTATGTTTGAGGAGTTTTTCCCCAAAGGCCGTGCAAATCTGTCCCTCGACCCCTTCCGGGCCCCTCCTGTCGTCCTTGCGCACAGTCGCGGGCGACGCGAAGCTCCAGGACTGCCCAGAAGCCTCCAAGACGACAGTGGGAACATACCTAAGTCCATCTTCTCTGTTCTGTCGTCTCTCGAGGTCTCCTGGGGTCTCCGCGAAGCTCCCTGGAGCCCTCCAGAGGCCAGTGACCTGCCACAGCGATCAGATGTTCGCCTTCGTCTGCGCCGCAGTCGTACGTCGTCGCCGTCCGTCGTCCTGCGTCGTCGTCGCCGTCGTCCGTCGTCGTCCGTCGTCGTCGTCGCCGTCGTCGTCCGTTGTCGCCGCCGCCGTCGCGTCCGTCGTCGTCGCCGCGGTCCGCACACGTCCTCGTCGTCGTCGTCGTCTCCGTTTGCCGAAATCATCTCCGTCGCAGTCGCGTCGTATCCGTCGTCGTCCGGCGTTGCCCTCTGTCCGTCGTTGTCCGTCTTTGCCCTTGTCCACCGTCCTCCGTCGTGGCCGTTTCGTCCGTCGTTGTCGTCGCCTGTCTCTGTGCTCGTTTGCCGTCTCTGCCGAGGCTCGTCGTCGGTCGTCGCCATCGCCGTCGACACCGCGCGCAGACCGCGCGCACGTGGGGCCATGCGCATGTTGTGGCTCGGTGAAGGTGCGCGGACTCCTCCTCCTCCTCCTCCTCCTCCTCCTCCTCCTCCTCCTCCTAAGCCTCCTCCTACGCCTCCTCCTCCTCTTACGCCTCCTCCTCCTCCTCCTCCTCCTCCTCCTCCTCCTCCTCCTCCTCCTCCTCCTCCTCCTCCTCTCCTCCCCCTCCTCCTCCTCCTCCTCCCCCTCCTCCTCCTCCTCCTCCTCCTCCTCCTCCGCCTCCTCCGAGAGGGGGGGGGACGGGCAGGTGGGGCCACGCGCACCCGACCTGGACGTTCTGGGCCCTGGCGCGGCGGCCCCCCCGGGGCTCCGCCGCCGCCGCCGCTGGCGTTCAGGCAGTGCCAAGGGGGGTCACCACTGGGGGGGTCGCCAGCTTCTCCTGGAAATCGAGGTTCCAGGATGGAGAGTCGAGGGGTCGAGGATGTTCTTGGACGTTTCTTTGCGTTTTCGGGGCTCTGGGGGGCCCAGTTCCTCGAGGAAGTCTCCAGGAAGTGGCGTTTCCTCGGGGAAGTGGCGACCCCCCTAGTGGTGACCCCCCTTTGCACTGCCCCAGGCGTCGCCGCCGGCGGCCCGTCGCCGCGGCCGGTTGTCGTCGTCGCGGTCGTCTTCGCTCTCCAGAGATCCGACGTACTGAAGAAATCGAGACGGAGGTTCTTCGCATCTTTCGGCGTCGAGGGGCCCTCGCCGGGCCCCGGGGCCGTCAAGAAACGACTCAGGATGAAAAACCGGTCCTGGGGAATAGGTCGAGACTTCCGGGGACCCCGCATTGGAAAAATCACGAGATCGGATCTCTGGGTCTCCTTCTTCGGCGGCGAGCCCCTCTTACCCGAAGCAGAAAAACCGCACAAACATAGACTGAGGGCGCTCCGCGCAGATCTCTCGGATCCGCGCTGGGCCCCCCTGGCGGCTCCGCGCTGGGACTCCGGCGCCGCCCCTGGCGCGCTGAGCGCGCCAGGGAGGGGGGTCCAGCGCAGATCCAAGAAATCCGCGCGCAGCGCCCAACGTTTACGTTTGTGTGGTTTTCCTTTTCCTATTTGTACCCCCTCCCGATCTGCGCATGCCTGAGATGCTCTTGTTGACATGCTTGGTCGCGTGGGCGGTCCGTCGCGATTTCTCGGCCCCGGCCTTGCGTGGGGCCACAGAGCACCACGCAGCGGAGGGTCCGTCTCCACGATCAGGCAGCATTTGTTCCGGGGCGGGCCGCACGCGACTGCCCCGAGAAACCAGCCAACGAGCTATGCTCGGCGGCGGGCGAGGGGCTGAAATGAGAAGGAGAAGGCCTCCTCAGAAGGCGGCGGGGCATTTACGGAGCCCAGCAGAATCTAGCAGAGCGAGCCAAGCTGAGCTCAGCTCAGTCCGCAGGGATGGCCCACCTCGGTCCTGGGGTTGGGACGGCCCCCCGCCTGCCCCCCAGATCCGAGTCGACCGCCAGCTCTGCCCGCAGCAGCGGGCCGCCGCTCCCCTGGGGGCCTCGCGCCCTCTGAGAAGTTGTTGTCTGTCTTCGGGGGAGGCTTAGACAACTTTCCAGAAGGCGGGGGGATTCCGAACCTTCTGAGAAGGCCTTCTCCTTCTCACTTACCCCCCTCGCTCGCCGTCGAGCTTTGGCTTCGATTCTGGTTGTCGTCGCTCGCTCTCGTCGACGTGATCTGCATGCGCGCGCGACTGCAGAGCGCGACTGGAGGCGGAAGACATCCCGCACATGTCATGCACGAGTGTCTCATAGAGTGCGGGCTCTTGGCGGACAGCGCGCCAGATCCCGAGTCGCAGAGCGAGGAGGATCTCTGAACGCACTGCACAGCCTCGCTTCATCGAGCGGGCTGTCCGACCATCATCTGTCTCTAGGCTGCTGCGTCGACCACTGGGTCCGAGGAGGTGGGCGCGTAGCGCAGCCACGCTCCAGAGGCACCCAGAGGTCCTCCCGAAGCCGGGCCACCCGCAGGGAACGGCGGCCTCTTCCTCCATGGGCCCCGGGCGAGGCAGGAAGCCCTGGAGGGCCGAACCCCACGGCCCCGGCGCAGTGTCCGCCACCCGTGCCTCGAGGCGCGAACGCGGAGCTCTCTGCACCCTGTGCCGCAGCATCGTGGCAGCACAGGCACGCACGGGGAGCCCATGCAGAGATCTCCGGGCCTCCTCGGCGCCCCCGCGCGCCCTCGGGCGCCCCCCGCGCGCCTCCTCCGGAGGCCCTCCTCCTCCTCCTCCTCCTCCTCCCTCCTCCTCTTCCTCCTCCTCCTCCTCCTCCTCCTCCTCCTCCTCCTCCTCGCTCTCCTCCTCCTCGCTCCTCGCTCCTCGCTCCTCGCTCCTCCTCCTCCTCCTCCTCCTCCTCCTCCTCCTCCTCCTCCTCCTCCTCTCCTCCTCCTCCTCCTCCTCCTCCTCCTCCCTCCTCCTCCTCGCTCCTCGCTCCTCGCTCCTCGCTCCTCCTCCTCCTCCTCCTCCTCCTCCTCCTCCTCCTCTCCTCCTCCTCCTCCTCCATATCCTCCTCCTCCTCCTCCTCCTCCTCCTCCTCCTCCTCCTCCTCCTCGCTCCTCGCTCGCTCCTCGCTCCTCGCTCCTCCTCCTCTTCTCCTCCTCCTCCTCTCCTCCTCCTCCTCCTCTCCTCCTCCTCCTCCTCCTCCTCCTCCTCCTCCTCCTCCTCCTCCTCCTCCTCCTCCTCCTCCTCGCTCCTCGCTCCTCGCTCCTCGCTCCTCGCTCCTCCTCCTCCTCCTCCTCCTCCTCCTCCTCCTCGAGGGCCCCCCGGGACGGCCAACGGAGGGCCCCGGTGCGGCCGCGCGAGGAGGCCCGAGCGCGCGCGGGAGCGCGGCGAAGGCCCGAGGTTCTCTGGCTGAACGCCGCGCCGCCGGCCCGGCCCAGTGGGGTCGGCATCGCCAGGACCATGGAGTCGGGGGCGGAAAATAGGGGGGTGATGACCAGGGGGGGGTGGATATCATGGCGCGGGCCATGATTTTTCCCCAGATTTCATGGCGCCTCTTCTTGTTTTATTACGTCCCAGGCCCCCCCGCTGGGCCGCGCACATGCCGCCCGTCATGATTTGCACCCCCCCCTCTTAGACACCCCCCTCTTGGCCGCTCCCGATGGAGGAGCATCCTGGATGACTCAGCGAATAATACGCGAGGAATGGACGTCCGAGCGATGGCAAGCGGGGCGGCAGTGAGATGAGGTGGGGTCTGTCCGGAAGATTCCAGAACAATCCAGACATAGTTTGGGGATGTTTGTTTGATTGTTTTGTTATTGGTTTGTTTCTTATTTTGTTGATTATTTGATTATTTTGATTATGTTGGTGTTGTTTTGAGCATGTTTCCATTATGTTTAGAGTATATTTTCATTTTTCTGTCAAAATCCGCCTGTAGGGGGACACGCCCGACCTGATAGTAGGAGTGACAAAAACGGAGTTTGCGGAACGCGCGCGATTTCTGGGGAGCCTGGGGGCGTCAGTTTCTTTGGATTCCGTCGGTAGGGGGCCACATGCGAAGCCCCTACCCCTGCCCCCCACGGTTTCTGAGGGGAACCTTCGCATGTGGCCCCCTAGTCTGGGGCGGAGGGCGGATCGCGGCTCTGCTCTTGTGCTTCCTGACCCGAGATCCGTTTGCCCGAGAGGGCCCCAGAGCCAGGCGATCGCCAACATGGATTAAGGGGGGCGCGGATTTGCGACGGGTCCCGCTTCCGTGGGAAACCGCGCCTTTCCGCCGCCGAGCGAGGCGGCACCGGCCGCATTTTTGAGGAGGGCACCTCCCCCGATCCATGGAGCGGGCGGCCGCGCGCCAGATCCACTGCGGGCGCTATACGCCACACTGGCGCGCCCCCGACAGGGGCCTCCGAGGCCGCCCAGGCGCGCCTCCGAGGCCCTGCCGCGGCGAGCCGCGGCTCGGGCGGCGACGCCCTCCTCCCGGGAGGCCGCCGCGCCGGGCCGGGCCACCCGCGCGGGGCGCCGCGCCCCCCCGAGCGACCTTCCTCCTTCCTCCTTCCTCCTCCTCCTCCTCATCCTCCTCCTCCTCCTAGCTCCTCGCTCCTCCTCCTCCTCCTCCTCCTCCCTCCTCCTCCTCGCTCCTCCTCCTCCTCCTCCTCCTCCTCCTCGCTCCTCGCTCCTCCTCCTCCTCCTCCTCCTCCTCCTCCTCCTCCTCCTCCTCCTCGCTCCTCGCTCCTCCTCCTCGCTCCTCCTCCTCCTCCTCCTCCTCCCTCCTCCTCGCTCCTCGCTCCTCGCTCCTCCTCCTCCTCCTCCTCCCTCCTCCCCTCCTCCTCCTCCCTCGTCCTCCTCCCCTCCCCTCCTCCTCCTCCTCCTCCTCCTCCTCCTCCTCCTCCTCCTCCTCCTCGCTCCTCCTCCTCCTCCTCCTCCTCCTCCTCCTCCTCCTCTTCCTCCTTCTCCTCCTCCTGCTCCTTCTCCTCCCCCTCCTCCTCCTCCTCCTCCTCCTCCTCCTCCGGGCACGCCCCCCAGAGAGCCAACGCATTGGAAAAATCGAGACGGAGGTGTTTCGCATTTTTCGGCGTCGAGGGGCCCTCGCCGGCGGCCCCGGGGCCGTCCACAACACGACTCAGGATGAAGAACACCGGTCCTGGGGCATGGGTCGAGACTTCCGGGGACTCCGCATTGAGAACATCACGACATCGGATCTCTGGGGTCACGGGGAGGGGGTGGACCGTAATTGATGGGCCTGTTTTCCACCAACACCATAAGAAGTTGGATGGCGAGGGGGTCCTCCTCCTCCTCCTCCTCCTCCTCCTTCTCCTCCTCCTCCTCCTCCTCCTCCTCCTCCACCTCCCAGCCGAGAGCAAGCAAGCAAGCTTCTCCACCTCCCTCCCCCCTCCAGCTTATGGTGGTGGTGGTGGTGAACAGGTCCATCAGTACCGTGGGAAGACGGGGTAAGGGTCCCTGGGCTCGTTTCGATTCCGCCGATTCGGTTCGGTTCGATTTCGACGGCTTCCGATGCCGATTCGCTCCTGCTTTGGATTCCGATTCGGCTTCCGATCTCTTAACGGAGGCCTACTAGCCTGCCGATATCCGCCGATTCGACTTCTCCAGACTCGGCTGCCGATCTCTGATGATCCGATTCGTTTCGATCGCCGATCCGATTCTTATCGATAGGAATTTGGGCTCTCCTCGGATCCTCCGCTGAGTCCCCCACAGGTGCCGGGGGTTGACAGACCTCCTACCCTGACACGTCGGCTAGCGAATTGGCCGTTTTTGGTTCGCGAGAGGGCGTCGCGGCCGTCATTTTTGCCGGTCCAGGTCCGTCGGTTTCGGTCTAGGCCGTTTTCACTAAAGGGAGGTTCACTAAAGGGAGGTTTGTCCATCGCCGAAGGGGATCACTGACACCGCCCGAGTCCTCGCGGAAAACCAGGTGGGCCGCCGCCAGGGTGCGCGGACTTCACTTACCAACGGGCGCCGCGTGACCAGCGCATTGGCCCCCGCCCCAGGGCGAGGAGGAGGAGGACAAGGGAGGATGAGGAGGAGGAGGGGGAGGGGGGAGGAGGGAGGAGGAGGAGGAGGAGGAGTGGAGGAGGGGGAGGAGGGAGGAGGAGGCGGAGGAGGAGTGAGGAGGAGGAGGAGGAGGAGGAGGAGGGAGGTGAGGGAGGAGGAGGAGGAGGAGGAGGAGGAGGAGGAGGAGGAGGAGGAGGAGCGAGGAGGAGGAGGAGGATCAGGAGGAGGATCAGGGAGGAGGAGGAGGAGGAGGAGGAGGTAGGAGGAGGGGAGGAGGAGGAGAGGGAGGAGGAGGAGGGGGAGAAGGAGGAGAGGGGAGGAGGAGGAGGAGGAGGAGAAGGAGGAGGAGGAGGAGGAGGAGGAGGAGGGTGAGCCGAAGATGCATCCACGATGCAGCCATAGGCCGACCCGTCCCCAGCCTGCTCCTCACGAGACCCACGCGGGAGATCGTTGCCACTGCGGGGATTTCCGTCTCTGGGAGGCGAGCGCCCCGCGGGCCCTCCAGTTCGGGCGGGGCCTGGCGTCTCGAGCAGGGGCAGCCGGCCGTGTCTCCGGCTAAAAACGACGGCGACGAGGCACGATCAGACGGTCCAAGCAGGGCGCCTCCTCCTTCTCCTCCTTCTCCTCCTCCTCCTCCTCCTCCTCCTCCTCCTCCTCCTCCTCCTCCCCCTCCCCCTCCTCTTTCTCCTCCTCCTCCTCCTCCTCCTCCTCCTCCTCCTCCTCCGTAGCCATTTTGGCTCAAGACTTATGCTTTGGCGGGCTGAGCCCGCATTGGCAAAAACGGATACCGCTAGTCCGCGGCAGCTAACTGTGTGTACGGAGGTCCCTCGATCGAGGGGTTCGCGAGCCTCCAACCTGACCCCCCCCCAGCCGTCGCTGCCATGGCCCCGCCGCCTGAGAAGCAGGATTGGCTGTGTCGCTTTTGTGTGCAGCGCTCTGGTGAACCTTGGGTCAATCCAGGGTACAAGATGTACTGTGCTGGGCGAGTCATCGACGGATGTGGTGGGATGCACAAGGGAGCGTGCTTTCTTCGCAATGTGGAGCCCAAGGTCCCGTCGGTGCGCAAGCCCAAGCCTGAGCGCCCCCCTCCGTGGGCAACGGCATCGGACACGGCCAAGTTGCTCGCTCGGCTGCAGGCGGAGGTCGCCGAGCTTCGCAAGCAGAATGCCCAGAAAGTCCCCAGTGGGGTGCAGCCTGGTGTGCAGCTCGCCGAGCAGAGCAAGTCGGAGGATGATGAGGACACGAAGATTATGTTGCAGGTTGGGGCTCAAGAGGGCATCCATGCGGCATGTGTCGGCGTGCCAGGCATGGAGCAGGTGGCTGCGGATGCGCTGGCGGCCAAGAACGCGCTGCTGGAGAAGAGGCGGTCCAAGCAACCGCTATGTGCGCAGATTCGGCAGTTGTCCACTAAGCTGCAGAATGAGACGTCCAAGTTGCAGAAGCTGGAGAAGGCTGCGTCGGCTAAGGCGGCTGAGCTTACGAAATTGCAGACAGATGCGGCAGAAGCTGAGTCCAAGGCGGCAGCCCAGAGGGTGGTCATCGTGGAGCTCGAGGGCCAGCTGCAGCAGCTGGGCAAATCTGCTCCGCAGCCTCCTGATGGTGCTAAGCCTGCTGCTGGTGGGCAGATCGACACGTCGGTGCTGGACGCTTTGCTGGGGGCGGCTGGCATTCATGGAGAGTTACTCGTTGCGGTCAAGGCCAACCCGCTGGTGGACAAACTGGTGGTACCTGTTCAGGTGTCTGATGGGAGTGGGGGTTCCACTGGTTCGGATGGCGAGCCGTCCCAGAAGAGGCCGAAGATCAAGGAGCCTGACTTTGACGAGATGGAAGAAGACAAGTTGCGAGAAGGTCTCTCGGCAGTCGGCTTTGTCGGAGAGCTACCGTCAGGAGTTGAAGAGTTGCGGGTGATGGCCAAGAAGGCCTTCAGTGGCGCGACGGCCTGGAGCCCGTATTAATAGCTGGATAATCATGCTTGTGCTACGATGTTTATTGTCGTTTGCCATGATGATGTCTGGTACGTTCTCAAGTTCGTCTCTGCCTACTACCTCGACCTCGGGGGGTTCGGCATGCAGCGCTGGGAGTTCGGGGGCGACTGGGTCCTCGGCGTCGAGCGGTGCACTCACTGGGCCTGTTGCGAAGCAGGCTCAGCAGAGGTCGCCACAGGTGCTACCTCCTACTGGCGAGACATGGTCGACATGCGGCTTGTCTACTTCGGTTTCCGACGCCAGCGGCTGTATGCACTGCTCACCACCCTCGCCTTCGGCGGCATCGGGTGGCAGAGGGTACCAGCAGCCTTCTCTCGTCCCCTGTGGAGCTCCTAGCAGTTTCGAAAAATGTGTCAGGACAGCCACCTGCGCAACTCTTACATTCAGGTGAGTGCGGTGGCGATGAGAGGGTGGTCAAGGGCTTCATCACGACGGCGAATGTCTCGAGCGGCGGCCCTCTCATCAAGTTTTTAGCAGCTGGCCCGCCCAGCTCCATCATCGCGGTGCAGGAGCATCATGGCATCTCGTCTCGGCTGGGTTCGTTGCAAAATCAGGCGAAGGATCTCGGCTATCATGGTGTGTGGAGTGCTGCGGTGCCGTCTGAAGGTGGTGGTACCTCTGGTGGCGTGGCTATCCTCACCAAGACGCACATCTCGGTCACTGCGGCGCCCTACTTCGACCAGGATATTGCGCCTGGAAGACTTTGTGCTGCTCATGTTCACTGGGGGGTGCGCAATGGCATCGTGGTTGTGTCAGCTTATTTTCATGATTCGGTCGGACTCAATGACGAGAACGCGTTCATTCAGGCCCACCTGCAACACTACTTGCTGTTGCTCTCGGCTTTAAAGCTTGACTGGGTTTGTGTAGGCGACTTCAACATGAGCTCGGATGTGTTGATGACAGGTTGGAGCCAAGGGTTCCCAGGAGTTCATTGTGTTCCGCGGGAGAATACTTGTGTGAAAGGCCAAGGCAGTATCATCGATTTCGGCATAGTTTGCAGCAATTTAGCTTTGCGGGTGGATTCACCTTGGGTGGACCTGGAGTCTGAGCTGTATCCACATCACCCTGTCCATTTTCCCTTGGCTGTGAAAGACGTTGAGGCGTGGGCTCGCCTGCCCGTCGAGCCTCGTGGCTGGGGGCCCGAGGCCCCGATTGGTTGTGCGCCTTTCCCGCGGACTCGTGAATGGGAACGTGCATTGCATTGTGTTCTGACAGCTGAGGGCCAGGTGGGCCTACAGCGCGCTTGGGACCAGGTGTTGCATAGTATTGAATGTGAGCTTTCTGACCGATGGGGACACAGACATTTGGATCGTTCGTTGCATGGAGGCCGTGGGGGCGTCGTTGCCTTCCGCATGGTGAAGCTTGAGTGGGAGCCCCCGCGGCGGAGAGCGCACCAGACCCAGCAGGTGGCGGCGCTGCAGGTGGCAGCAGGCTGGCTCAGGCATGGTCGCGCTATGTGGCAGCATGTTTGTGAACTTGGGCAGAGGCTGATGGCGGCCAACGTGGTGTGCTCGGTCACTATTGGTCAGACGTCTCGTGTAGTTGAGTTGCTGTGTGAGCTGAATCAGTTCTACTTGAAGATTGGTCGGGCGTCGGAGACGCTTGGAAAGCTGGATGTGGACCTGGCGCAGTTCTTGGCTCGTGGCATCACCGTCTGGACAGACCCCGTGGCTGGACACGCAGTACAATGCTTCCTGGATCGTGCTGATGAGGCTAGGAAGAAGTTCGAGCGTGAGCAAAGGGCCAGTTGGCGTCAGTGGGCTCGCGATGCGTTAAGTGGAGGTGCTTCAATGGCGCATCGTTTTACTCGTGTTCATCCGTTGCAGGAGGTGCTGGAGCCGACCACTCGGGCCAGCCCCCATCAATTAGTGCAGCGGGAGATGGAAAAGTGGAAGAAGATCTGGACGGTGCATGGCCTTACGCAGTGGTCTCGGCCCTCCGATTTCGACGACTGGGACCACCTGCCCGAGATGTCCGTGGCCACGCTGCGGGCTGTTTGCCTGAAGTTCAAGGCGAAGACGGCGGTGGGTCAGTCGGGGATTGCTCCTCGAGCGTTGTGGCACCTCTCGGACGCAGGTCTCATCGTGTTGTCAAGGTTGTTTCAGCGGTGCGAGAGTTTGGGATTCTGGCCAGACAACCGCATATTCACCACGCTGGTTAGGCTGCCGAAGGAAGGAGGCGGGTCTCGTCTCATCGCCTTGGTACAGACGCTGGTTCGGGCGTGGGCTAAGGCCCGCAGCTCCATCAGTCGGCAGTGGGTTGCTCAGACAGACCTTTGCGATGTCTGGGGGGCTGGAGGCGCTGGTCGCACTTCCTCGGCGGCGGCGTTCGAGCATAACCTGATGGTGGAGGTTGCGTCGCTGCTTGGCTGGCACACGGCGACGGCGGCGGTGGATGCGTGGAAGGCCTACGAGTCCGTCAGCCCTGGCGAGCTGCTTAGTGAGGCCCGCCACCATGGCTTTCCCCTTAGGCTGGCCTGGATGGTGATCGAATACCATCGCCAGCCGAGGGTACTGAAGGCGTTCACTTCCTTTTCTGAGGCCTTTGTATCATGGCAGGGCATGCTTGCAGGCTGTGCCCATTCCACCTCCCTCCTCACGCTCCTCACCCTACGCTCTGTGCGGCGAGTCCGAGCGAGTGGCGTCGTGCCCCGTGCATTGGTCGATGGCCTCACGATTCAGTGGGTGGGGGCGGAGGCGGGTGGGATCTCTAAACTGTTTACTGCGCTGGCCAATTTTAAAGCTGATGTTAAACCTCTGGGAATCGTTCTCCAGGACTCGGCCTCGGGGAAGTCTGGCTACGTGGTGGCCAATCGTAAGGTCCTGCGGGCCTCGAGACCCTGGGCTCGCGCGGTTCGGCTGGAAGCCAAGCGTAACATGCGGAACCTTGGTCACGAGCTCTCTGGGCGTGAGCGCAGGCGGCCGCTCACCCGACAGAGAATCGCTAAGCTTGGTCGTCGCATGAACCGTGCTTATCCTCTGCAGAAGGCGGCTGGGACTCGGGTGTCCGTCCTGTGGCGCACTGGCCTGCTTCCAGGTGCTAGTCATTGCTGCGCCGTTTCTGGGACCACGGACGCCGAACTTCGGAAGCTGAGAGCTGCTGCGGGGGCTTTGGTTGGCGCGAAGGGTCGTGGGGGGTCCCTGACGGTCTACTTGGCGTCTCAGGCGGATCCGTGGTGTGACCCGATTTTTGAGGCCACGATTGCCCCAGTCAAACACTTCGCCCAGGTTATTTGGATGCAAACTGTGTCCCTGGGCACTCTCGAGAGGGCCTGGAGGGTCCTGGCCGAAAAGCGGGGTCAGAAGTTCTCCTGGCTCCATGCCTCGGGCCCGCTTTCGGTGGTGGCGCTGTCTCTCCTTCGTGTTGACTGGTGCATGGAGTCTTCTGTGCTGATCCGTTCCGATCAGATTGCTACAGATTGATCCGCAGCATTTAATCAAGTTGCTTCGTGCTGGCATCCAGCGCTGGCAGATGCGTCGCATCCAGGCTCATTTTCCTGGTTTCCCCGAGGACGCCGGGTTGTGGCCCCGTGGGATCCGCGCTTGCGCTGGGTCCAAGTGGGCCGCGCTCAAAAACCCCAGGTCGGCTGGAATCCTTCGGTCTCTCTGGTCCGACTCCTGGTGGCCCCAGGCCAAGTTGCATGACAAAGGGCTCGCCCCCGATCCTAAGTGTAGGGGCTGCGGAGCAGGCAGAGAGACGTGTGGTCACCTGTTGCTCGAGTGCCCAGTGCTGCGTGAGCAGCTGCTGGAGTTTGAAGATGAAGTTCCGATTTCTGAGTCCCTGGCCAAAACTCGTGATCGGTTTCTGGACCAGGGGCCGGTTGGGCGACCAGGGGCCGCTCGGGACCCTGAGTGTTTTGAGTTGTCGGTTGGGCTCCCGTTGCTCCCGATGAGTCCCCCTGACCCTCCGTGTGACCCACCGATTTTTTGGTGGGAATCTAATCCCTCGCAGTGGTCCAATGCTGCATTCACGGACGGGTCAGGTATGTGGTCGTCTCAACCTGAGATTAGGGCGCGTGGCTGGGGTGTGGTCCAGCTGAGCGCGTCGGGCATGCCACTAAGAGCGTGCTATGTCAGGCTCGGAGGCGCCAGCCAAACGGTTGGTGAAGCCGAGCGGGTCGCCTTTTTGCGAGCGGTGGAAAAAATCCCGTCGCTGCAGGTCATAGTCACTGATCTTTTGGGCCTGGCCAATGAAGCTCAGGAGTGGAGTGCGGAGTCCGAAGGTCCAGGGGCTGAGCATGCCGCGGCGCGGCGGCAGATTCGTGCTGCGGTCGTGCGTCGCGGAGGGGTCCCGCCCACCACTCATTGGTGTCCTGCCCATAGGGACCTCTCGGATGCGGCCCTGGCGACCCCTGGATCTGGCCCGCCGTTTTTGTACGTCCTGGGAAATGCCTGGGCTGATTTCTTTGCCAAGGCTGGTGCTGCCAGCCAGATGGTTGGACCAGGCACGGCTGATCTGTTTCGGATCGCGCTCAAGGAGTGTCAGGAGTTCGCCAAATATCTGGCTTGGGCTGGGGGTCGGGCCATTGATCTGGGGATTGGGGCGTCGTCGTTGTCGGATGGGGCTGCTCGTTCTCGTCCGAAGCCTGGCCCCCGCCCAACCCCTGTTGAAATTTTAGAGCCTGGTGAGGCCCTCGCGTGCCACAGCATGTATAGGAGTGACGCCGCCCAGGAATGGAGATGCAGGCGGTGTGGAGTCGCCACCAGGACTGCAGCTGGTCTCCGCGCCCTCAGGTCCTGCTCGGCGCGCTGCACGCCTACCGAGGTGCAGCGCTGGCAGGCCGCCCGCGCTTTCTCTCGCTGCTCCGATTGGAGGCCGATCTCCGATGCGGCCCATGTCGCCCTTGAGGCGGCGGCAAGGGTCCTTGAGACGGGCCCCACCTGGGTGCCGAGCCCTGGGGAGGGCTCTGGGGCTCGGCGTGTTGCCGACTTGGCCCTGTTCCGCGACCTCGGCCATCGGATGGCTGAGGCGGGTGCGTACGTCTTTTGTGAGCGGTGTGCGTGCTGTGCTGGGGAGTCTGGGCGGGTGCTTGGTCTCAAAGCCCCTTGTCAGGGACCTTCGGAGGTCCCCAAGACTCTCAGCGCTCAGAAGACCCGCCTCCAGAGGTTGAGGAGTGGGCTGCCGCCTAGATAGCGGCTGAGGGTCCTGGGTCCTGGCTGGCACCGATCTGGGGCCCTCGAGTTTTTGTTTTCTCTGTGTAGAGTGGGTTCGGGCGACTTGGACTCACCTTCTACTGGCGTCTCCTCCTCGTCCTCCTCCTCCTCCTCCTCCTCCTCCTCCTCCTCCTCCTCCTCCTCCTCCCCCTCCTCGTCCTCCTCATCATCCCTTGTCCTCCTCCTCCTCCTCGCCCTGGGGCGGGGGCGAATGCCC
>CAUYUJ010014152.1:284237-349388 GCA_963575745.1 Prorocentrum cordatum
CCCCAGCGCTTGGAGTGTTAGATCATGGGTAAATCGAGGATGGTCGTGGAGTCGCAGAGCGTCGTTGATGTCCTCTGTAGACACGCCACTGTTACCAAGCGCAAAGCCGTTTTGGTACAGGGCGTTGAGGATGCTCTTCGGCGGCACGGGGACCGCTGGGTCGCGCTGGATAGTGTTGCGTAAGTTGCGTGTCGGTGGCTTGAGGGCTGTGTAAGGCATACCAGGGCCTGAAGGCGCCTGGGGCCTGTCGGGTGATGCATAGCGTGCTCGCCGTCGTGGTGGTTGGGTGTCCGCGTCGGGGGATGAACCACGAGCATCAGCATGTCGGAAGATGGACCACGGGCTATCGTGGGTGCACTCACGTGTTTCCCTTGCCTCGGTGTCGCTGCCGTGTGCTGTGGCATCCTCGTTAGTCGGTAGGTTACCGTGTGCCGCGCCGCTTTTGGAGCCGTCTCGCGGGGACGGGCTGGTCGATCTTGGTGTGACAGACGAGGCTCGCGATACGGCGGCCGTGACTTCGACGATGGCGGCGGTGGTGGCGGTGGTGACATCGGCGACTGCGGCGGCAACTGCTGCGGCGTAGTGTTCCTGCAGCAGCGGATGTCGGAGTGAGTGCACGTGCTGGTCGTCGTGTTCGTCGGCGAGCGTGCACGGCATTGTGTATGTGGCCTCATCGCGCGGCCTCCTGCTTGGTTGGCAACAGCGGAGGCACCACTGGGCTGTAGATGAGTCCAGGGCCCGCGCACAGATGCGGGCTCCTACGTGTCCGACGGCTCCTTGAGCAAGAAGTTTGGCGCCGACGAGTAGAAGACCGCACACGACTCCACCCGTGGCAATAGCCCCGAGTTTGCCGCTGGCCCATTTCAGGACACCCCGGAGGCCGACCCCGACTGCGCTGGCTCCGCCCGAGACGCTATCTCTGAGTTTGACGCTGGTCCATTTGAGAGTGGCCCACAATGCGGACGTGACGTTGTATGTCGTTGTGCGTCGGGATGTGGTGGGCACAGATGGGCCTGGTGCCGTCGCTTCACGTCGTCGTCGTTGTCGGTAGCTGGGGTCTCGGCTCGGTGTCGGCAAGTACCCATCGATCTGGTCCTTGTACGGCATTGCCATCACGATGGCGTACGTGGCCACAAAGAGGCAGATGAGGCAGCCACAGTGTCGTGATGCCGCTGCGCTGTGCTGGGGCTCGTGGTAACCGCTGGCATCTGGGTACTCATCATCGATGGGGTCGTTGTCGATGTCGGCCTGCCAGTGGTCAATGACACTGGGGTTGGAGTCAGTCACGTTAACACGGTATACAGAGGTGTGGGGCGTGGTGCTGCCACCTGCGGTCGGGGGATGTCCAGGTCCAGCCAGTGCTGCAGCGGGGCTGAAGCCGCCACTGCGCGGGCTGGCATGAGCTGGCGATGCAGTGGTATGGCTTGTCGCGTCGGCGGCAGTGGCGCCTTCAGCGTCGTTGAGCTGTGCGCAGGGGTCGGCCTGGGCCGAGTTGTTGGGCGGACTGCTGTGCGACGAGGTGTGCCCTAGGTGGGGTTCACTGTCGCGTTCACGCTGGGCCGTGTCGCCTGGTGGTGTCGTGCCGTCGCGATCCTGGGTTTCCATGTCGTCCTGGCTATCGTCCACGTGGACCGAGCCAGGGGATATGTTGCTGATATCGTCCGACGCGTGGAACGAGTCCAGGGGTGTGTCGCTGATGTCGCTGGCCGCGATGTGCTGGAGCAGCCATGATACGGGGTCGTCTGCGGCCTGATCACCCGTGGCGTGCTGGGCGAGGCCAGCTGGCGGTGGTGGGTTGAGCGGTTCCATCGGTGCCGCGGCGAGCTCCGCCTCGACAAGCGGCTGCATGTCTGTCGGGTGGTGCAGGATCGCATCAGCGAGGTACGCCAGGGCGTCTTGGTCGGGTGGGGGAAGGCCTCTTGGTAGTAAGGCGTGGGCCCGTGAGAGGCATGGCGGCAGAGGTGCCGTGAAAGCTTCAGGGCCGACAAGCTGGGCACGAGCACCCTGGTATTCCAGAAGGAGGCCAAAGTAGCGGGTGGAATACTCGCGGCTGCCTTGGATAAGAGTGAGGTTGCGGTTTGTGCGCTGTCTGTCGGGGCCCGCTCTATACCAGATGTCCTCGCACATGTCGAACGCGGTGAGCTGGCGCAGGGCGTCGGTTGTGTCCTCAGAGTCCTCCTGGAAGAGGTGATCGTACTGTGGCAGATGAAGCGTCGCCAGGATGTACGGGACGCAGTCCTCGAGCCATGCCCAGAGCACGTCCTGGTGGTCCTCACCTGGTGCCCACGCCGCAGCGCACGGTATGAGCCGGGCGCGGATCATCATCAGGTGCCAGAAAGCGGGGTCCTCTTCGGGTTCGCCCCTAGCGCACAGGGGGGTGGTGAGACCCGTGGGGCAATAGCGGGGCACGACAGCGGGGCTGAAGCCGCCACTGCGTGCCTGGCCTATATCAACGTCCCCGTCAAGGATCTGCTGCACCACGGTCGAGGCCACGCTGGGGGTGGATTTCGATGCATGTGTCGTAGTTGACAAGGGCGTGCATGCGCTCACGATGGCGCCCAGCGGTCCGTTGCCGCACGGACCCGCGGCTGCGGTGCTGTTCGCGATCGGGTCCAAAATGGTGCAGTGATCGTACTTGTAGATGCTGTCATCGTAAAGGTAGAAAAGAGTCCCACGTTCAGCGTGTCGCAGGAAAACCTCACCTCCATGCTGGGGCGCACCGCCTGAAGACGGGTGTGCTCCAGCGAGCGAGGGGAGGGCCAGGCTGCAGGCAAGGCGCCACATGATGGCGAGGCCTGGCGGGCGGCGCGAGCGATGAGCCAAAAGCTGCATGTCAGCACGCATCCTCAGATACCCCTGCATGCTCATGTACATTGCAACAATCACGCCCCCTGCAAGATGACGGGTGTCCCTACACCAGATAGCTTGCACGTGCTGCTGCCAAAACTGACATGATATGACAAGAAAGAGATACGACGCGAAGAGAGAAGAGATGCCTCTGAAGGCGCTTCCTCGGAGGGCTGAGGCAGGCTCTCTGAGGCACCTTCAATAGGGTTCCTGGGTGACCCGACCCTTGTCTTTGCCTTTGTCAGCCCCTGGGGGCCCCGTCCCTGGGGTGACCTGGCCTGGCTGGTCGATCCACCCGCAGACAACCACGGGATCGGCAACTGATGCAGCTTCCTCCTTCTTAGTTTCGAGAGTGGCCACCTGTGGCAGGTGGATGGTGCCCCCCGTGAGGTGCCCGAGGAGGGCCTGGATGTCGCCACGCAGTGCAGCGGCTTCGGCGGTTGCCGTCTGTTGCTGGGTGACGACGGTGGCAAGCCCTCGTTCCAAACCTGAGACGTGCTCCGTGAGTGTGGCCTGGGAGGAGAGAACGCCCGCAAGCTGAACCTGCATGTTATCCACCGTGTTGGCAAGCAGCTCGTGCTGTTGTTCCATGTGTTGGATGCGGGTCGTGGCGGCATCTGGCAGTTTAGGGGCCGATGCGAAGCGTTCGCCGAAGGTGTTGAGTTCGTGGGAAGCCACGCTGTATTCATCACCTGATGAGAGGATCTCGACGTCGTCAGCGTCGCCTGGTACTTCGGCGGCTGTGGCAGCGTCCCCTTCGGTGTGGCCCCCACCTTCAGCCGCCACCGTGCCAAGCTGCGGGTCATGACCACCTGATCCTTGGACGGCCGTCTGCTCGGCAGCTCCGTCCGTGCCGTGCGGGGGTGCAGAGGAGCTGCGGCCTGGGGCGCCGTGTGATCTTGCGTGCGGCGTGGCGTCGCGTTTCCCACTGGAGGATCGGTGGCGCTTGGCTAAAGGCTCCTCCTTGGGGATCAGGAGCGGTGCGACGCCCTTGCCTTTGGGCGTGGCAGTCATGAGGTCGTGGAGGTAAGGGCTCTGGGCCGCTTTGGTGAGGAGTGTGCCAGTGGCGGGGCTGAAGCCGCCACCACGGGCTGGCGGCGTCACAGGCTCTGTGATGGTGGTAGGCGTGACGATGGTAACGTTGTCCCTCTTCGGCACCACCTCAGCCAGCGGGGCCTCGGTGATGCTCCACGGGATGGGGCACCCTGCGACCTGTACCGTATATGTGAGTGGGGGACGATGGGCGCGCACTAAGGCAAACTGAGCCGAAGTGGCTGGGTCCCAGGCGGTGTGGTAGACCTCACAGTCCCATTTACGGACGGGCCCGTGAGAGTCTTGGCGAGCTGGGTCAGCGTGGCGTGGCGTGCCGCAATGCCAGTGATGCGGTAGCGCGTCTTGGCGAGGGTGGCTTCGCAGCCGCGGATGCTGACGGCAGCAGCCTTGGCGGCGTCTGACCCTCGTGAAACACGGATCCCCAATAAGCCTGACTTGCCGTGCCTGACGACTCCTAGGGCCTTGAAATCCCCCGACTTCTGGAACGCATCTGCCATCGTGATGGGCTGGTCCTCAGGGAACCACACGGTCTGGTACTTGTCTGCAGTGGGCTCGTCTGCACCTACGTTGCTGAGGTCGTAGGTGGCGCCGAGTTGCCCTGAACCCGCCAAGACCTTGTCGACCGCTTGAAGACTGACGCCGAAGGTGGCAGCCAGGGACCTCTTTCCGACGCCCGATCCAAACCTGCCTAGGCTTTTGCAGGGTTCGAGGATGGTGACGGCTTTAAAGTTGCCGTGGAAGAGGGCCTTGAAGGTGTCCTGGAGCTGACTATCGAGCTCCTGGCGGCGAGCGTCTTTCTTGGACTCCCTGTGCTTTTGGTTTTGGCGCGCCTTGTCCTGTGGAGCGGAGTCCCTTCGGAAAGGACCCTTGGCGCGTGGACCACCGTTCACGGGGGCACCTCCCGAGAACTGGTCCTCGAAGGCCTGATGCATGGAGGGGACTGCGGCGATGGCCTCGGTTTCATGTATGGTCACCCGAATCCAGCATACGTGGTCGGCAGGGTCGATGGTGGCGACGGCTACTTTTTCCGTGCAGGCGACTTCCTTGGTGCCCAGCTGGTACACGGTCACGGGGACGTGCGTGTGGACCACTTTGGGCGCCTTGGGGTGACGCTTCAGCACGGGGACGGCGAGCTCGGTACCGACGTAGTTATCGTTTTTTGGGCCCATGACAGCAATCGCAAGCTGACCCGTGGTACGCTTACCCTGCTCGAGGTGGTGTTGCAGCAGCCGTTCACCGCTCTCGTAGTCGTGGAGGTTGATACCGGGCTTGCACGTCTTGCCGTCGTCAAGTGATGTGGGTTCGGCGAGGACTGGGACCTTCCAAAAGGCCGGGTCCAAGGCAATGAATTGGGTGTCCGCAGCCTGAAGACGTGCGGACGCAGCTGGTGGGTGTGATGTGTCACCGCCAATGCGCTTAGGCTTGCTGCGCTGGTGGTGATCCAGCGTGTAGCTGATCTGGTTGGCGGCGCACATGCGGATCAAGGCACTGCCGAGCTTCTTCGTGTTGGTCTTGTGCATGTCGTACGTGGCCTGAAGCTCATCCGCGTTCAGCTCGGCAAGCCCGTTGTATGCGGCCGTGGGGCGGTCAGACCCCGCTTGCTTGAAAGCTGCGATGCAGTCCTGCTTGCGTTGGAGGAGAGACCCTTCAGCAGCAGGACGTGAGCTCGGAGGCTGCTTGGAAGAACGACGGCGCTCCGGCTTACTGGGGGCCATTGCTGCGGGCGCTCTGGTGGGGAGAGGTGACGCGAATCAGTAGGGTCCTGCTGGGACCCCTCCGGTCTCGCGAGGCCTGGGAGTCTGGCTCCGAGGCGGGGCGCTTCGCGTCGCGGCTGCGGTCTGAGTGCTGGGCACTCTCGAGCCGAGACTAGAGAGAGAGAGAGAGAGAGAGAGAGAGAGAGAGAGAGAGAGAGAGAGAGAGAGAGAGAGGGCGGAGAGGGCGAGAGTAGGATGGTATATGAAGAGGTGGATCGCCCAGGTGGGCCCCTGCAGGGCTCTGGTTCCCCTCTCCTACTCTCTCCTCCTCCACCTTCTCCTCCTCGTCCTCTCTCTCTCTCTCTGTCTCTCTCTCTTTCTTTCTGTCTGTCTCTCTCTCTCTCTCTCTCTCTCTCTCTTTCTTTCTCTCCTCCTAGTTGTTCCATTGCGGCCAAGATCGCGAATGTGGTAAACTCATCACTGGCGTGATATGCGCTCGATCGCACATGACTAGCGCGCACGCGCGCGCAAGAACACGCCGAATAAACGCTAACATCATGCGCCTGCCCGCCCACAACCCACGACAAACGTTTGCAAACGTTTGTCAAACGTTTGTCGTGCAATTCTGCGCGAGAAGCTCGCGGTTTACCAACGTTTGTCAGTATTTGTATGTTTTTTCGCTACCCAAAATGGTTCGTTCGCTACCCATTTTTGAAGGCGGCCGCTGTCGATTCTCGCGGCCCTTAAAATTCGGTAGCAGAAATGGCCATCCCTACCCATATTCACGCGTTGGACAGTTACGACCCAAATTTTACGTTTCGCGTTTGCGCTACCCATTTTTTTCGGTAACGTATGATCTGGGCATCAGGGACCTCCCGACACTGCGCGGCAGAGCCCAGCCGCGAAAAACAAGCTCCCCAATCAGAGATTTCATTTGGAAAATGACAATTTGAGAGCTCGGGTACACCCCCCCCCATCCCCGACAGAGCCGTTTTGCGTTGGGAGAGGGTTCCATATGGATTTTCACACTGGAACGGTCCCGGGGTGAAAATCCATCTGGGACCTCGTGAGCTCGGGTACACCCCCCCCAACCCCGACAGAGCCGTACTGCGTCGGGAAAGGGTTCCAGATGGAGTTCCACCCTGGAACGGTTCCGGGGTGAAAATCCATCTGGGACCTCCCGACGCTGCGCGGGAGGGCCCAGCCGCGAAAAAACAAGCTCCCCAAAAGAGATGTCATTTTGAAAAGTGCCATTTTGGGAGCTCGGGTACACCCCCCCCGTTCCCGACAGAACCGTTTTGCGTTGGGAGAGGGTTCCAGATGGATTTTCACCTTGGAACTGTTCCGGGGTGAAAATCCATCTGGGACCTCCCGACGCTGCGCGGCAGAGCCCAGACGCGAAAAACAAGCTCCCCAATAAGAGATTTTCGTTGGAAAATTGAATGTTTGGGGATCTCGGGTACCCCCCCCTATCCCCGACAGAGCCGTTTTGGCGTCGGGGGAGAGATCCAGATGGATTTTCACCCTGGAACGGTTCTGGGGTGAAAATCTATCTGGGACCTCCCGACGCTGCGCGGCAGAGCCCAGCCGCGAAAAACAAGCTCCCCAATCAGGGATTTCGTTTGGAAGATTGAAATTTTTGGGATCTCGGGTACCCCCCCCCTATCCCCGACAGAGCCGTTTTGGCGTCGGGAGAGGGTTCCAGATGGATTTTCACCCTGGAACGGTTCTGGCGTGAAAGTCCATCTGGGACCTCCCGACGCTGCGCGGGAGGGCCCAGCCGCGAAAAACAAGCCCCCCCAAAAGAGATTTCATTTGGAAAATCACATTTTGGGAGCTCGGGTGCCCCCCCCCCATCCCCGACAGAGCCGTTTTGCGTCGGGAGATGGTTCCAGATGGATTTTCACTTTGGAACGGTTCCAAGGTGAAAATCCATCTGGGACCTCCCGACGCTGCGCTGCAGAGCACAGCCACGAAAAAAACAAGCTCCCCAAGAGATTTCATGTGGAAAATTGCCTTTTTCGGAGTTCGGGCGCACCCCCCCCCATCCCCGACAGAGCCGTTTTGCGTCGGGAGCGGGTTCCGGATGGATTTTCACCCCGACGTTGCGCGGCAGAGCCCAGCAGCGAAAAAACAAACTCCCCAAAAGAGATCTCATTTGGAAAACTGCCATTTTGGGAGCTCGGGTGCCCCCCCCCATCCCCGACAGAGCCGTTTTGCGTCGGGAGAGGGTTCAAGATGGATTTTCACCTTGGAACGGTTCCTCGGTAAAAATCCATCTGGGACCTCCCGACGCTGCGCGGCAGAGCCCAGCAGCGAAAAACAAGCTCCCCAACAAGAGATTTCATTTGGAAAATTGCCATTTTGGGAGCTCGGGTGCCCCCCCCATCCCCGACAAAGCCGTTTTGCGTTGGGAGAGAGTTCCAGATGGATTTTCACCCTGGAACGGTTCCGGGGTGGAAATCCATCTGGGACCTCCCGACGCTGCGCGGCAGAGCCCAACCGCGAAAAACAAGCTCCCCAATAAGAGATTTCAGTGAGAAAACTGCCATTTGGGGAGCTCGGGCACACCCCCCCCATCCCCGACAGAGCCGTTTTGCGCCGGGAGAGGGTTCCAGATGGATTTTCACCCTGGAACGGTTCCGGGGTGAAAATCCATCTGGGACCTCCCGACGCTGCGCGGGAGGGCCCAGCCGCGAAAAACAAGCTCCCCAATAAGAGATTTCATTTGGATAATGACAATTTTGGGAGCTCGGGTGCATTTCCCCCCATCCCCGAGATGCGCCCGCAAGGCTCCCGAGAGCGCCCAGATGGAAAATCACCCGCTTCAGGTTTCAATTTTCACCCCGGAACCGTTCCAGGGTGATTCTGGAACCTGACGCGGGTCCCGCTCCTGGGGCGCTCTTGGAGCCATCTTGGGCCATTCGTGGTCCCCTCTCGAGGCTCCCTTGGGTGATCCTGCGCCATCTTTCGGCCTCGGAGTCCCTCGGGAGCGAAAAAGGCGAGACGCCACACGACATCGAAGCACCTCAGCTCTTTGAGAAAGATTTTTGGCCTCTCAGAGGTCTCCCCAGGACGCTTCGTGGCCGCTCTTGGAGCCGTCGTGGAGTGGTCTTGGGGCCTCTTGGAGGCATGTTAATGTTCAGCCATCTGGTGCTATCTCGAGCTATCTTGGAGGCCTTCTTGGATTATCCGTGGCCCTCTTAGAGCCGTCTTAGGCCAAAAAGGACTCTCTGACACCTCGCGGTCCCCCTTATAGTCCAGACCAGGGGAGGGGATGGGGAGGAGGGGGAGATCCCTCCTCGAAGGGGAAGAAGGAAGAAGACGCTCTTGGGACCACCCACGCTGTTGCGCGGTGGGTGAATTCTCTTTTCTACAAAGAGAATATAGACTCTACCCCCCCGGACTTATCGCTTCCCCCTGGGATAATGTGATTTCATATATTTTCTGCACACTCGTCCATCCTGAATATGAAATCATACCATCCCAGGCAGGCCGGGTTCCCCCCCCCTGAGGTTCCCTGGTAAAAAAAAAAAAAAACATTATGCGGTGACATTTGTTGCTCGAGCATGGCACTTTTTCACGAATCCCTTCGAAAGAATGGGACGAAGTGCACACGCGCGCGTCGTCGCGCGCGCATGCCGAAATCCTTCACAAACCTTCGATACCGGAAGGATTTCGCAATCGAGTTTCCAAAACACATACAAAAACACAGGGTTTCGCAACATTGATTTGCTAAAAAAGCTTCCGCGCGAGTTCTTGCGAAATCTTAAGAAAACCATAGGTTTTTCAAGATTTTCACAAAATGCTACCAAACGGGCTTCGCGCGCGCGAATGTCGAAATCTGTCGAACGCCCTTGCGCGTGTGCCGTCGCGAGAATCTTCTGCAAAAAATGAGACGAATTGCAGACACGCGCGTCGTCGCGGGCGTATGCCGAAAACCTTCAAAACCCATCGGTTTCGGAAGGATCTCAAAATCGTGCGTCCAAAAAACATACAAAAACCCAAGGTTTCGCAACATGGATCTTCAACAAAAGCGTGCGCGCGCGCTCTTGCGTCGTCGTCGTCGTCGTCGTCGTCGTCGCCGTCCTCCCTCGTCGTCGTCGTCGTCGTCGTCGTCGTCGCCGTCGTCGTCTTCTGACTTTCCTCGTCGTCGTCGTCTTGGCGTCGTCGTCGCTTCCGTCGTCGTTGTCGCCGTGGTCGTCCTTCCTCCCTCGTCGTCTTCGTCGGCGTCTCGTCGTTGTCCCTCCTATTTCGTCGCCGTCGTCGTCGTCGTCGTCGTCGTCGCCGTCGTGGTCTTCACTCCTCCCTCGTCGTTATCTTCCTCCCTCGTCGTCGTCGTCGTCCGTCGTCGGCGTCTCGTCGTCGTCCCTCCTATTTCGTCGCCGTCGTCGTCGTCGTCTTCGTCGTCGTTGTCGTCGTCGTCGTCTTCCCTCCTCCCTCGTCGTTGTCGTCGTCGGCGTCGCCGTCCTTCCTCCTTCTTCGTCGTTCGCGTCGTCGCCGTCTTCCCTCCTCCATCGTCGTTGTCGTCGTTGTCGCCGTCGTCGTTTTTTCTCCTCCCTCGTCGTCGTCTCCGTTGGCGACGTCGTCGTCGTCTTCGTCGTCGGCGTCGGCGTCGTCGTCGTCTTCGTCGACGTCGACGTCGGCGGTGTCGTCGTAGTCGGAGTCTGCGGCGCCTTCGTCGTCGTTGTCGCTGTCGTCGTCGGCGTCGGTGTCGTGGCCAAGTGCCATGTGGTACCTACCGTCACTGTCTTGTCTTAAGAAGTCTTGCGACCAAGTTGCGGGTGGGAGGGTGGGATGTTTGCACGAGCAGTAGAGAGGACAGCTTCAAGACGGTCAAAGTGAATTACACCATCTGGAGTTTACCATGCAGGTTACCTTACATGGGATGTGCCACGCCGACTGCACCACATATATTCCGCTCCATATGACAAGCCGTTGTTTGGGGTCAAAGCTGGAAACACATGTTAAAACGCCCCCATGAGCAGTGGTTCGGTATCGTTTAACCGATCCCCATCCCTATCTGTATCCCCTTCGAGACCCCCGCCAAATTACCACCCCAGTTGGGGACACACCCTTCGAAACCCGAAGAAGACGACCTATAACCCCATCTAGGGGGTAATTCGGCCAGCGGGGCCCAGGCCACGCTGCTGGGGATGGGGATCGGTTAAACGATACTCAGTGGTCGGGGGCTTGGGGTTTTCTCTCGTATGGAGGCCCCGCCCACCGTCTCACAGCCCGTCGCCAGGCCCCAGACGGCCCATGACGATCTTTAGCGGCCCCACGGTTGTGGCCGAGTCTCAGCCAAACGCACGACGTCGATGTTCACACGGCCGCCGGAGTGGCCAAGGACAGTGCAGGACTGGCTACAGAGCAGCCCCGTGTGGCTTCAAGGTGGGCCCCGCTACGCGTAACTTGTGCATCTTTGATGTGCTATCATTACACGCTTCGCGTGTTGACGATTCGGTAGTCGACATCCAGGAGACACTCGGGAGCACAGTGGTGTTTCTTCCTGGTCAATGGTTGTGACGTAGTCCTGTTCTCTCTCTCTATTCTCGCAGTTCTTTTGGACGTGGACGGGTTGGGACCGCGTCCTTCGGGCAGGGATGGCATCCCGCTCCATTGTCTCGCAGTGTGTCTAGGTTCAAGATGCAACTGCAGCTGTTAGAATGTGACAGACCACTCTCTCTCTGGCTCCCTCCCTTTCTTTATTTCGTACTCTCTATCTCTCTGTCTGTCTCTCTTCCTCTTTCTATTTCCCTCTCTCTCTCTTGCTCTCTCTTGCTCTCTCTTGCTCTCTCTATCTCTCTCATGATTGTTTTTGTTTTTTGTTTTTTGCGTTATGTTTTTTTTTTTTTTGTTTTCTCTCATTCTCTCTCTCTCTCCCTGCCTTTATTGTTTCTCTCTCTCTCTCTCTTCCTCTCTCTTCCTCTCTCTCTCTGTCTCTCTCGCTCTCTCTCTCTCTCTTTTCTCCCTCTCTCTCTCTCTCTTTCCCTTTCTAATTCCTCATCCGTATGTATATGTCTGAATATGTGTGTATCTCTCTCCCACTCTCTTGTTGCAGTGTTTTTGGTCGTGGTGGGACCGCACGCAGCCACAGCACTGACGGCACTCCCGTTCGTTGTCTCTCAGTCTTGTGCCTCGTTCTCCTCTCAGGCTGCGTCAACCCTTGCTTCTCCTCTCTCCTTGATCCTGCAGCGTTCAAGATGTGTTTGTTGGCTGGGGTCGGACCGAAGACACTTTGGTCGGGGTGGGACCGCAGCCATATAGTGTTGCGACGGCACTCCTTCCACTTTCTCGCAAGACTCCGCCTCTGTCTATATTTCCAGGCCGCGTCGACTTCTTCTGCTTCCTTCTTGCTCCTCCTGCAGCTCGCCAGAGAGTTTGGTCGGGGTGGGACCGCAGCCACGGTGTTGCGACGGCACTCCCTCCACTCTCTCGCAGGACTCCGCCTCCGCCTCGTGGCAGGCTGTGTCGACTTCTCCTCTCGCTCCCTCCTCGACCCCTGCAGCGCGCGAGAGAGCCCGGTCGGGGTGGGACCGCAGCCGTGGTGCTGCGACGGCACCCCTTCCACTTTCTCGCAAGGCTCCGCCTCCGTCAGTCTCCAGGCTGCATCGATTCCTCCTTCTGCGCCCTCCTCGACCCCTGCTGCGCGCAAGGGCTCCGCTTCGCCTGGCGGGTGCCTCCTTCTCCGGTCCTCCTTGGCCGCGCGCGCCGCTGCGGTGACGGGCCTGCCTCACCGCAACTTCTGCTCAGATCGTGCAATTGCGTTAGGTCGGGCCTGTCCCTCTATAGGAGGACTATTCAAAAATAGTCCACAAATAGTTTGAGGACATTTGTTTGAATATTTGTGGACCATTCATGAATATTTTTTTGGTGTACTTCTAATTTTTCGTCCAATGTCCGCCTGTAGGGGGACATGCTCGACCTAACAAGCGGGAGTGGTTATGCGGCGTGCCGTCCTGGTGCGACAGCGTGCAGGAGCCAGTTTTTTTTGTGTCCCCTGGCGACAACGGGCGTGACTGGGGGGAGAGGGAGGCAGGGGGGAGGGGGCCAGTCACGTTTCGGTTTGCGCCGGCGTCGTCTGCCAGAACGCACGCGCACGCGCCACTCGTCCTCGGGCCTTTTTGTTGCGGGTTCAATTTGTCGCTGCCTTGTCACATGCAGCTGCCGGCGTCATCAGGCCCCACTCGTTCTATCTTTCGCTAGGCCTCTGTTCGCAGGCCTAGAGGTTGACACCAACACCAAGATCGGCGGTGTGCCTCCACCGAGGGAAGACGATCCCGATCGCGGCGACGGTAATTATATTCTGGCTTCCCAGGTGACCGAAATATTGCCACCAACACCGAAATCTAGGATCATCTTCCCCATGTGGAGGCAACCCCCTGAGCTGGTGTTGGTGCCAATTTCCAGGCCTCCAATCTGTTATGGTGATGACGGCCGGCAGATGACTGCAGTTGTGAAGGCCGTCTAGTCCATGCTTGGACAGGCTCGTCCGGAGCGGTAGCCTGGGCAGCGAAGGAAAAATCGGATCTCGAAGAGATGAGCGCTCCCTTTCGAACGACGCCTTCGAGGCCCCACCCATTCCTCCCTCCTCTTCCTTCTGTCCTCCTATTCCTCATCTTCGTTCTCTTCCTTCTCCTCCTCCCCCTCTTCCTTCCGCTCTTCCGCCTCCCCTTCCTCTCCCCTGAATCTCCTGTTTTCTGTTTTCCTTTTCTTTTCGTGTCTGGCACTCCATTCCTGGGGGAAGGTGCATGCACTCCTTGGGTGCGCTCTGCGTCTCCGAGCACGGGGGTATCTTTATCCTGACTGTGGCTCGTCTGATGTTGCTGCGGCCTGGAGCTTTGGCTCCTGGCCCCAACATCTTTTTGGTAGGCGTTGGGTGCGCGTCTTCGTGTGTGTGTTCGTTGCACGCCCCTCCGTCTTGCCCCCCACCGCATGGTACCCTTGCGTGTGGGTGGGGCGCTGTCTTGTTCGCTGTCCCTCTTGTATAGCCGAGGGCAGTCGGCACGAGAGAGCCTTCCAATTGCAGTGCTCTGCAGTTGGATGTTTTTTGCGCTGTCAGCTCTGTGCCCTCCTGTGGCCCAGTGCGCCTGCCCCCTCTCGTAGAGATGTTGCGGCAGGTGCACGTCGAGCTTGGGCACTTGGACGCAGTGGTCCTCTCGACCTCTCGTCGTGCTGTTTTCTTTGCGCGGTGACCCAGGTGTTTGCCTTGGTCAAGGTGCCAGCATCCCCCTCCGCTGCTGGCTCGTTTCCTTGGTCAGTCCAAGGTTTTGGAGGCGTGGCGTTGATGTCAAAAAAAAGCTCCTTACATAAGCTCTTTTTGGGCTCCTCACATAAGCCCTTCTTGGGCTCCTTACAGAAGCCCTTCTTGGGCTCCTTACAGAAGCTCTTATTGGGCTCCTTACATAAGCCATTCTTGGGCTCCTTACAGAAGCCCTTATTGGGCTCCTTACAGAAGCTCTTATTGTGCTCCTTACAGAAGCCCTTAGCGGGCTCCTTACAGAAGCCCTCACTGGGCTCCTTACAGAAGCCCTCACTGGGCTCCTCACTGGGCTCTCTAGAGAAGCCCTCACTGGGCTCTTTGCAGAAGCCCTCACTGGGCTCCACAGCGAAGCCCTCACTGGGCTCCTTACAGACGCCCCCAAGAGAGCCGTTTTGCGTCGGGAGAGGGTTCCAGATGGATTTTCACCCTGGAACGGTTCCGGTGTGAACATCCATCTGGGACCTCCCGACGCTGCGCGACAGAGTCCAGCAGCGACAAACAAGCCCCCCAATGAGAGATTCCATTTGGAAAATGACAATTTTGGGAGCTCTTACACCCCCCCACCCCCGACAGAGCCGTTTTGCGTTGGGAGAAGGTTCCAGATGGATTTGCACCCTGGAACGGTTCCGGGGTGAAAGTCCATCCGGGACCTCCCGACGCTGCGCGGCAGAGCCCAGCCGCGAAAAACAAGCTCCCCAATAAGACATTGCATTTGGAAAATCACAATTTTGGGAGCTCGGGTACACCCCCCCCCTTCCCCCATCCCCCACAGAGCCGTTTTGCGTCGGGAGAGGGTTCCAGATGGAGATTCACCTTGGAACGGTTCCAGGGTGAAAATCCATCTGGGACCTCCCGACGCTGCGCGGCAGAGCCAAGCCGCGAAAAACAAGCTCCCCAATAAAAGATTTCATTTGGTAAATGGCCATTGTGGGAGCTCGGGTGCACCCCCCCATCCCCGACAGAGCCGTTTTGCGTTGGGACAGGTTTTCATTTTCACCCTGGAACGGTTCCAGGGTGAAAATCCATCGGGGACCTCCCGACGCTGCGCGGGAGGGCCCAGCAGCGAAAAACAAGCTCTCCAATAAGACATGTCATTTGGAAGGTTTTCACCTTGAGCGGTTCCGGGGTGAAAATCCATCTGGGACCTCCCGACGCTGCGCGGCAGAGCCCAGCTGTAAGAAAGAAGCTCCCCATTCAGAGATTTCATTTGGAAAATGGCCATTTTGGGAGCTCGGGCACACCCCCCCATCCCCGACAGAGCCGTTTTGCGTCGGGAGAGGGTTTCAGATGGATTTTCACCCTGGAACGGTTCCGGGGTGAAAATCCTTCTGGGTCCTCCCGACGCTGCGCGGGAGGGCCCACGCGCGAAAAGCAAGCTCCCCAATAAGAGACTTCATGTGGATAATTGCCATTCTGAGAACTCGCGCACCCCCCATCCCCGACAGAGCCGTTTTGCGTTGGGAGAGGGTCCCAGATTGATTTTCACACTGGAACGGTTCCGGGGTGAAAATCCATCTGAGACCTCCCGACGCTGCGCGACAGAGCTCAGCCGCGAAAAACAAGCCCCCCAATGAGAGATTTCATTTGGAAAATTACCATGTAGGGAGCTCGGGTACACCCCCCCATCCCCGACTGAGCCGTTCTGCGTCGGGAGAGGGTTCCAGATGGATTTTCATTCTGGAACGGTTCCGGGGTGAAAATCCATCTGGGGCCCCCCGACGCTGCGCGGGAGGGCCCAGCCGCGAAAAAACAAGCCCCCCTAATAACAGATCTCAGTTGGAAAATTGCCATTTTGGGAGCTCGGGTATACCCCCCCCCCATCCCCGACAGCCGTTTTGCGTTGGGAGAGGGTTCCAGATGGATTTTCACTTTGGAACGGTTCCGGGGTAAAAATCCATCTGGGACCTGCCGACGCTGCGCGGGAGGGCCCAGCAGCGAAAAACAAGCTCCCCAATAAGAGATTTCATTTGGACAATGGCTATTTTGGGAGCTCGGGTACCCCCCCCATCCCCGACAGAGCCGTTTTGCGTCGGGAGAGGGTTCCAGATGGATTGTCACCCTGGAACGGTTCCGGGGTGAAAATCCATGTGGGACCTTCCGACGCTGCGCGGCAGAGCCCAGCAGCGAAAAACAAGCTCCCCAATAAGAGATTTCATGTGGATAATTGCCATTTTGAGAGCTTGGGTACACCCCCCCCCCATCCCCGACAGAGCCGTTTTGCGTTGGGAGAGGGTCCCAGATTGATTTTCACACTGGAACGGTTCCTCGGTGAAA
The DNA here is from genome assembly GCA_963575745.1 of Prorocentrum cordatum. Classification (NCBI taxonomy): domain Eukaryota; class Dinophyceae; order Prorocentrales; family Prorocentraceae; genus Prorocentrum; species Prorocentrum cordatum. The sequence continues at coordinate 300,372 of CAUYUJ010014152.1, forward strand.
ATTCATCTGGGACCTCCCAACGCTGCGCGGCAGAGCCCAGCCACGAAAAACAAGCTCCCCAGTAAGAGATTTCATTCGGAAAATGGCTATTTTGGGAGCGCGGGCACAAGCCCCCCATCCCCGACAGAGCCGTTTTGCGTCGGGAGAGGGTTCCAGATGGATTTTCACCCTGGAGCGGTTCCGGGGTGAAAATCCATTTGGAACCTCCCGACGCTGCGCCGGAGGGCCCAGCCGTGAAAAACAAGCTCCCCAATAAGAGATCTCATTTGGAAACTTGCCATTTTGGGAGCTCGGGCGCCCCCCCCCCGCCCCCGACAGAGCCGTTTTGCGTCGGGAGAGGGTTCCAGATGGATTTTCACCCTGGAACGGTTCCGGGGTGAAAATCCACGTGGGACCTCACGATGCTGCGCGACGCAGCCCAACCGCGAAAAACAAGCTCCCCAATGAGAGATCTCATTTTGATAATGGCCACTTTGAGAGCTCGGGTGCAGCCCCCCCCCATCCCCGACAAAGCCATTTGCGTCGGGAGAGGGTTCCAAGTGGATTTTCACCCTGGAACGGTTCCGGGGTGAAAATCCATGCGGGACATCCCGACGCTGCGCGGGAGGGCCCAGCCGCGAAAAACAAGCTCCCCAATAAGAGATCTCATGTGGAAAATTGCCATTTTGGAAGCTCGGGCACCCCCCCCCCATCCCCGACAGAGCTTTTGCGCTGGGGGAGGGTCCCAGATGGATTTTCACCCTGGAACGGTTCCGGGGCGAAAATCCACCTGGGACCTGCCGACGCTGCGCGGCAGAGCCCAGCCGCGAGAAACAAGCTCCCCAATAAGAGATTTCATTTGGAAAATTGCCATCTTGGGAGCTCGGGTGCCCCCCCCATCCCCGACAGAGCTGTATTTCGTAGGGAGAAGGTTCCAGATTGATTTTCACCCTGGGACGGTTCCATTGTGAAAATCCATCTTAAACCTCCCGACGCTGCGCGGCAGAGCCCAGCCGCGAAAAACACACACCCCCCCCCCCAATGAGAGATTCCATTTGGGAAATAGCCACGCACAGACACCCATCCCCGACAGAGCCGTTTTGCGTTGGGAAAGGGTTCCAGATGGATTTGTACCTTGGACCCAGCCGCGAAAAACAAGCTCCCCAATGAGAGATTTCATTTGGAAAATTGCCATGTTGGGAGCTCGGGCACACCCTTCCCATCCCCGACAAAGCCGTCTTGCGTCGGGAGAGGGTTCCAGATTGATTTTCACACAGGAACGGTTCTGGAGTGAAAATCAATCGGGGACCTCCCGACGCTGCGCGGCAGAGCCCAGCAGCGAAAAACAAGCTCTCCAGTAAGAGGTTTCATTTGGAAGCGTTGTAATTTTGAGAGCTCGGGTACACCCCCCCCCCCCCCATCCCGACAAAGCCGTTTTGCGTTGGGAGTGGGTTCTAGATGGATTTTCACCCTGGAACGGTTCTGGGGTGAAAATCCATCTAGGACCTCCCGACGCTGCTCGGCAGAGCCCGGCCGCGAAAAACAAGCTCCCCAATAAACAATTTCATTTGGAAAATTCCCATTTGGGGAGCTCGGGCGCACCCCCCCCCACCCCCGACAGCGCCGTTTTGCGTCGGGAGAGGGTTCCAGATGGATTTTCACATTGAGCGGCTCCGGTGTGAAAATCCATATGGGACCTCCCGACGCTGCGCGGGAGGGCCCAGTCGCGAAAAACAAGCTCCCCAATAAGAGATCCCATCTGGAAAATTGCCATTTTGGGAGCTCGGGCGCGCCCCCTTCTTCCCCGACAGAGCTGTTTTGCGTCGGGAGAGGGTTCCAGATGGATTTTCACAGTGGAACGGTTCCGGGGCGAATATCCATCTGGGACCTCTCGACGCTGCGCGGGAGGGCCCAGCAGCGAAAAACAAGCTCCCCGATAAGATATTTCTTTTGGAAAATTCTAATTTTGGGAGCTCGGGTGCACCTTCCCCCTCATCCCCGACAGCCGTTTTGCGTCGGGAGAAGGTTCCAGATGGATTTTCACCCTGGAGCGGTTCCGGGGTGAAAATCCATCTGAGACCTCCCGACGCTGCGCGGGAGGGCCCAGCAGCGAAAAAACCAGCCCCGTTAATAACATATTTCATTTGGAAAATTACCATTTTGGGAGCTCGGGTATACCCCCCCCCATCCCCGACAGAGCCGTTTTGCGTTGGGAGAGGGTTCCAGATGGATTTTCACTTTGGAACGGTCCCGGGGTGAAAATCCATCCGGGACCTCCCGACGCTCCGCGGGAGGGCCCAGCAGCGAAAAACAAACTTCCCAATAAGAAATCCCATTCAGAAAATTACCATTTTGAGAGCTCGGGTGCCCCCCCCCCCATCCCCGACAGAGCCGTTTTGCGTCGGGAGAGGGTTCCAGATGGATTTTCACCCTGGAACGGTTCCAGGGTGAAAATCCATTTGAGACCTCCCGACGCTGCGCGGGAGGGCCCAGCCGCGAAAAACAAGCCCCCCAATAAGATATTTCATTTGGAAAATTGCCATGTTGGGAGCTCGCGCCCCCCCCAATCCCCGACGCAACCGTTTTGCGTCGGGAGAGGGACCCAGATGGATTTTCACCCTGGAACGGTTCCGGGGTGAAAATCCATCCGGGACCTCCAGGCGCTGCGCGGGAGGGCCCAGCAGCGAAAAACAAGCTCCCCAATAAGAGATTTCATTTGGAAAATAACCATTTGAAAGCTCGGGTGCACCCCCCCATCCCCGACAGAGCTGTTTGCGTTGGGAGAGGGTTCCAGAAGGATTTTCACCTTGGAACGGTTCCGGGGTGAAAATCTACTGGGACCTGCCGACGCTGCGCGACAGAGCCCAGCCGCGAAAAACAAGCTCCCCAATAAGAGATTTCAGATGGAAAATTGCCATTCTGGGAGCTTGGGTACACCCCCCCCCCATCCCCGAAAGAGCCGTTCTGCGTCGGGAGAGGGTTCCAGATGGATTTTCACCCTGGAACGGTTCCGGGGGAAAATCCACGCGGGACCTCCCGACGGTGCGCGGCAGAGCCCAGCAGCGAAAAACAAATTCCCCAGTGAGAGATTTCATTTGGAAAATTGCCATTTTGGAGCTTGGGCACTCCCCCCATCCCCGACAGAGCCGTTGTGCGTCGGCAGAGGGTTCCAGATGGATTTTCACCCTGGAGCGGTTCCGGGGTGAAAATCTATTTGGACCTCCCGACGCTGCTGCGCGGCCGAGCCCAGCAGCAAAAAACAAGCTCCCCAATGGGGGATTTCATTTGGAAAATTGCCTTTTGGGTAGCTTGGGCGCCCCCCCCCCCCGACAGAGCCGTTTTGCGTCGGGAGAAAGGTTCCAGATGGATTTTCACCCCGGAACGGTTCCGGGGTGAAAATCCATCTTGGGCCTCCCGACGCTGCGCGGCAGAGCCCAGCAGCGAAAAGCAAGCTCCCCAATAAGAGATTTCATTTGGAAAATTACAATTTTGGGAGCTCGGGCGCACCCCGCCCCATCCCCGACAGCTGTTTCGCGTCGGGAGAGGGTTCCAGATGGATTTTCATTTTGGAACGGTTCCGGCGTGAAAATCCATCTGGGACCTCCCGACGCTGCGCGGCGGAGCCCAGCAGCGAAAAACAAGCTCCCCAATAAGAGATTTCATTTGGAAAGTTGCCATTTTGGGAGCTCGGGCGCACCCCGCCCCATCCCCGACAGCTGTTTCGCGTCGGGAGAGGGTTCCAGATGGATTTTCACTTTGGAACGGTTCCGGCGTGAAAATCCATCTGGGACCTCCCGACGCTGCGCGGCAGAGCCCAGCAGTGAAAAACAAGCTCTCCAGTAAGAGATTACATTTGGAAAGTTGCCATTTTGGGAGCTCGGGCGCGCCCCCCCCGTCCCCGACAGAGCTGTTTTGTGTCGGGAGATGGTTCCAGATTGATTTTCACACTGGAATGGTTCCGGAGTGAAAATCCATCTGGGACCCCCCGACGCTGCGCGACAGAGCCCAGCCGCGAAAAACAAGCTCCCCAATAAGAGATCTCAGTTGGAAAATTGCCATTCTGGGAGCTCGGGTGCACCCCCCCCGTCCCGGACAGAGCTGTGTCGCGTCGGGAGAGGGTTCCATGTGGATTTTCACATTGGAACGGTTCCGGAGTCGAAATCCATCTGGGACCTCCCGACGCTGCGCGGCAGAGCCCAGCAGCGAAAAACAAGCTCTCCAGTAAGAGATTTCATTTGGAAATGTGCCATTTTGGGAGCTCGGGCGCACCCCCCCCATCCCAGACAGAGCTGTATTTCGTAGGGAGAGGGTTCCAGATGGATTTTCACGTTGGAACGGTTCCGGAGTGAGGATCCATCTGGGACCTCCCGACGCTGCGCGGCAGAGCCCAGCCGCGAAAAACAAGCTCCCCAATAAAAAAAATCATTTGGACAGTTGCCATGTGGGGAGCTCGGGCGCGCCCCCCCCGTCCCCGACAGAGCTGTTTCGCGTCGGGAGAGGGTTCCAGATGGATTTTCACCTTGGAACGGTTCCGGGGTGAAAATCCATCTGGGACCTCCCGACGCTGCGCGGCGGAGCCCAGCAGCGAAAAACAAGCTCCCCAATAAGAGATTTCATTTGGAAAATTGCCATTTGGGGAGCTCGGGCACCCCCCCCATCCCCGACAGAGCTGTTTTGCGTCGGGAGAGGGTTCCAGAAGGATTTTCACCTTGGAACGGTTCCGGAGTGAAAATCCACCTGGGACCTCGCGACGCTGCGCGGCAGAGCCCAGCAGCGAAAAACAGGCTCCCCAATAAGAGATTTCATTGGGAAATTTGCCATGTGGGGAGCTCGGGTATACCCCCCCCCCATCCCCGACAGAGCTGTTTCGCGTCGGGAGAGGGTTCCAGCCCTTTGAACGCAGGGCTTGTTTGAGGCGCAAAACAAATGAAGTAGGTTTAGAGTAGCTCCTGAAGTAGGTCGGCGAAGTAGGTCTGCAGCGCGCTTGGCAACAGCGGTCGGCGCAGGTAACTCGAAGGGAAAGGGTGGCGAAACCGATTGCCGCGAGAAGCTGTCAGGGGAAGGAATGCGACACTCATGTGCAAAAGTAGTTTTCCAGGGAAGGTTGTTGGGAACACAATATCAAAAGTATCGTGTCGGGATGGGGTCAGTAATGATACTTTCCAAACAAGCTTCTCGGGGAAATGCGGGAATGCCGCCAGCAAGACGCGGCTTCTGCTAGCAAACCAGCCGAGTAATTCGTGAAGTGCGCTGTCATGGGTTCTTCTGGACTCCTTCGGGGCTTATCTTCAGGCTTCCAAAGTCTTCGGAAGCGCATGGGCCAAAAGGCCCAATTCATTCGTGTCTCGTACGATTTGGAAAGATTTCGGCTTCTCGGGGGTGTTATTGGGTGGCTCCGCGGCCACTTGGGGCGGTCTCGGAGCGGTATTTGTGTTTCTTGGAGCATGCGGGAAATAATGTTGATCCATCTTGGGCTATCTTGAACCATCTGTGAGACCGCGTTGCATTCTGCGAGGTCATGCCGGCTCTATCTTTGACCGTCTCGGGCGCTCCAGCGACCCGCCGCCCCCCACTGCAGACCCCGGAAGGAGGGGGGGGAGGGGCGCATCCATCCCCGAAGGGAAGACTGGGGGTTGTTGGAACAGGAAGCGCTCTAAACCATTTCCGCCCTGAGATCTGGGGGCATTGCGTTTCCCCCTCGGTCTGACCACAGCGGGAAGTGGGGCATGGAGGGCGGGGCGAGGGCCGCGGGCCCGAGCAAGGGGGAGGGGGGGGGGGCGAGAGGGAGGACCAGGAAGGTTAAGAAGGTCAGAAACGGGAGGGTGGGGGGCTCCAGAAGGCGGGTAGGGGGGAGGTGGCGTTTCCGGGGGGAGGAGGTGGAGGGAGGCTGGAATAATGAGGACGCGTGAAAGAGGAGAGGAGGTGGAGAGAGGTGGGAGGAGGAAAGAGAAACGGAAGGGGAGTGGCGCCTCCGTCGGGCCGGGCCCGGAGGGGCCCCGGGGGGCGGGGGGCGGCCGCATCAGGTTTGGTTTCTGAAGAACCTAGGGCGCCAGGCGGCGGCCCCCTGCCCGCCAGCGGGGGGGCCGCCAAAAGGCCCTGTCCTGTCGCGGTACGTTCGCTTGTCGCCCGACAGCGAAATCGCGCTCGATCCTCGACCCTCGGGGGGGGGGGGAGACCGCCCCCTTTGGGGGGCTCCCGCCTGTCGGGGGCAACCTACAAGTGTTTTGGGTTTGCTCACCTTCTGGGGGTACTTCGCAGATTCCTTTTTTGGCGCGCCGCCCCCGGGGGCGACTTCTGGGAAAGGCTCGGGCAAGCGTGTGCTGATGTTTCAAGGAACCGCGCCCCCAAAGTAGGTCGGAAAGTAGGTTTGCAGAATTTGTTTTTGCAAAGTAGGTTCCAAAGAAGGTTTCCGGATTCCAAAAGTAGGTTTTCGGTAGCGCAAAGTAGGTTTCGGAGGCTTCAAAATAGGTTTTAGGAGCCTCAAAGTAGGTTTCGGAGGCCTCAAAGTAGGTTTCAAACCTACTTCAAACCTACTTCAAACCTACTTCAAACCTACTTCAAACCTACTTCAAACCTACTTCAAACCTACTTCGAACCTACTTCAAACCTACTTCAAACCTATTTCAAACCTACTTCAAACTGTTTTCGGAAGCATGGAAGGTCAGGGATTGAAGGTAGGAGGAGGAGGAGGTGGAGGAGAATGTGGGGGGGAGGAGGAGGAGGAGGAAGAGGAATGGGGAGGAGGAGGAGGAGGAGGTGGATGAGGAGAGCCGGGAGGAGGATGTGGAGGAGGAAGAAGAGGAGGAGGAGGAGGAGAGCCAGGTCGAGGAAACGGAGGGCCAGGAGGAAGGAGGAACAGGAGAGAGGAGTAGGAAGAGGAGGACCAAGAGGATCCCGAGGATCGGGTGGGGGATGAGGGGCGGATGAAGGGAGGGCGAGGGAGAAAAGGTAGGAACAAGAGGGGGGATATGAGGAGGAGGAGGAGGAGTAGGAGGAGGAGGAGGACGAGGAGGAGGAGGAGGAGGAGGAGGGGGGGGCGGGGGGGGCGGGGAGGATCGGGGGCAGGAGGATGAGAACGTGGATGCTGCGGCTGACGAGGGAGAGGATGGTGAGGCAAGGGGGGCGATGATGGGAAGCATGATGTGATTGATGGCGAGTGGCTTTGGGGAGGGCAGAATGACCTTGGGCGGGGCGGCCGCGATGACGAGGAGGAGCCATGGCGTGTCCGAACCCCGCCGGGACACGGCGCGGGCGTTTTGCTGGGGTGGTGATTGTTGGTGGCGGCCCGGCTTGTCCAGGATTCCTTGAATTGCGTTGTTCGCCGTGCCAGTTGCTGGGGCTGCCCCGATTGATTTTTGGGCCGCCCATTGTCGTGGCTGCTTTTCTGGCGGGTCGTGTTTGCGGAGGCCTTCTCCGCAGCCGCTCTCGTTAATTTTCTACGTTTAGTGCCCGAGGGTGCATCGCGCGACAAGTGTCGCGGCCCCTGCCTAAAACGCAGCCCTGGCGCCCTTTCCCTTGCAAACCTTCTTGGCGAGGTTGCCGCGGCCAGGGGGCGTCCCCGGGTGAACTTGCCAGGGCTACTTTGGCGGATTCGCTTCGCCAACTTAGCTGCCCGCGGCATTTGCGCCGACGCGCTTTGGCAAACCCAGTGACGGGAGGCCATATGCCCGATGACACGTTTTCCCCGCGCGTTGCACCTTTTTCATGGAACCTACTATGCTTGCGAACCTATCTCCCGAACTCATTTTTGAACCTATCTAAAACCTATATCGAAATGTTTTCTGCTCGCCATTGCCCTGCATTGCTGGGGAAGTCTCGGGGTTCCAAATGGATTTTCACACTGGAGCGGTTCCGGGGTGAACGTCCATCTGGGGCCTCCCGACGCTGCGCGGCAGAGCCCAGCAGCGAAAAACAAGCTCCCCAATGAGATATTTCATTTGGAACATTTCCATCTGGGGAGCTCGGGCGCACCCCCCCGTCCCCGACAGAGCTGTTTCGCGTCGGGAGAGGGTCCCAAATGGATTTTCACTTTGGAACGGTTCCGGAGTGAAAATCCATCGGGGACCTCCCGACGCTGCGGGGCAGAGCCCAGCCGCGAAAAAACAAGCTCCCCAATAGGAGATTTCATTTGGAAAATGATAATTTTGGGAGCTCGGGCACACCCCCTCCCATCCCTGACAGCCGTTTTGCGTCGGGAGAGGGTTCCAGATGGATTTTCACATTGGAACGGTTCCGGGGTGAAAATCCATTTGGAACCCCCCCGACGCTGCGCGGGAGGGCCCAAGCTCCCCAATCAGAGATTTCATTTGGAAAATGAGAATTTGTACATCTCGGGTGCGCTTCCCCCCCATCCCCGAGATGCGCCCGCAAGGCTCCCGAGAGCGCCCAGATGGTAAATCACCCGTTTCAGGTTCTAGTTTTCACCCCGGGGCCGTTCCAGGGTGATTCTGGAACCTGAAGCGGGTCGATGCCGGGGCCTTCAGCCCCCACCGCAGCACCCTGAAGAGAGACATCGTTTCCTCCTGGTCGACAACCCTTCTCTCGAGGTCTCGTCCAACCTCCACTCAGGATATGCGAATATCCCAGAGGCTGCACAGACGGTGGACATCGCGAGGGCGCCCCTGCCCGCCATGGAAAGGGGGGCCACAGTCCTCGTAGCGGTTGGCTATCAATTGCAGCGTGCGGTGCTCGAGAACGGATGGCCCCAGTCAGGACGCAGCATCAGCGGCGCCCTGGGGCAGGCGAAGACCAGGGAAAAGGGAGCTGGCAAAGGTGAAGTAATCAGAGCGAACGACCCCCCACGCACGCGACAGCGATCACAAAGGCTTCGAACGTGTGTTCGAGCAATGGAGTCCCCCCCCTCAATGGCATCGACCTACGCTTCCAGGTGTTGCGTCAGGTTGCAGAGGAGTACCTGGCCAACGGCAGACTCAGCATCTCCACCATAGACTCCAGCCAGGGTGGAGAGGCGGACATTGTGATCTACCTGACCACACGTTCCAACTGTTGGCACGACTGGGGCTTCATGGACAGCCCCAACAGAGTGAACGTCGCAATCACGCGGGCCACCTCCAACGCGGTCATAATCGGGGCCGGAAGGGTGTTCAGCATTGCCACAGGAGCGCATCTCAGAGAGCTTCTCGAATACGGGAGGATGGCCAAGCTATGGGCCCGCTTCCCGGGGAGCGACATGGGCAACATAACTGCCCTGCACATCGACCAGGAGTTTGACCCCATCAAGGATCTCGCGACATGAATCCCCCCCGCTCCCACGCGCACACACGCGCAGGGGGCGGCAGCGTAAAAGGCCTAGACGACGCCATCAATAAGGCCAAAGCCAGGTTGGAGAGCACCTTCGCCGACCGCATCGCGGCACCACTCGACCCTTAGTTCTCTTGGGACAAGCTGGGCGCCGCCCTCGCAGGCAGCGTGCAGAAGCTGGTTGACGACCCCACGATGGCTATCCTGCTGTACACCGCGTCCGGGCTGCACCCCCACCAGTGGCAAATGGGGGCCGCACCCAGGCAACCAGGCAGCTTAGACAGGAAGGCCTGGAGTCACCTTGGCTACTGCCTAGACGTGGAAGTTGGAATCGACGCCAGCAACCTGGTGTACAACCTCACGCGGGCAGCCATTGTCTGGTTCCTCGGCCTGGGCACGCCGTGGAACGACACGCAGTTGGGCGTCTCATACGACTCGCTTCCACCGCTGCCCCACATGGTGGGGACCAACCGACGCCCCAAGGCCTCCAGCCGCTGTGCCCCCCGGGGCATGCTCCTTCAATTTCCAGCAGCCTGGAGCAGTGCCACCTGCCGGTGCCGACGACACAGGGTGCACCCAGGAATGGAGAACCTGCACGCCCTACTCAAGCTCGACACGATCGACACTGATTTCACGCAGTCCCTAGTTGGAGTTGACGGGCAGCCACTCAACCCCCACACACTCAGAGTGCTGCTGGTAGTGATGATGCTGCAGTTACGTGAGCCCCGTGCCACACTTTGGCCCTTTCCGAACCCAGAGGCCGCAGGCGACATCCTCGAGGCCATGATGGGCCTGTGCCTCCCGTGGCAGGAGGCTCACAAAGAGTTCCGCACGCAGTTGCAGAGACGCGGGGTTACCAGTTGGCAGACCTTGCCACTCTCCACACCAAGCTCGCCGAAGTTATACAGCACCAAGCTGCCCACATTTGCTCACCACCACGAGGTGGCAGACAAGCACGGTTGTCCGAAGACGTGGGCCGGGATGCAGACGCACAACTTCACCCTGGAGGCTCCCCTGCGCGTGCTGGAGACCATAGTCCGACCCGCCGATGTCACGCAGCTGAACGTTGGAGAGTGCTCCATCTGCCTGCTACACACTGCCTTGGCGGGATCAGAGGTGGGACTAGGCTGCCCGCAGACCATGAACGACCTCCGGTACATAGGGGGCGGGAAGGCCATCTCCAACCGCCGACTCGACGAAGGCGCCCCTGCCTCCCCGGCCCCAGGTGCATCGTTGCCCCCCCCTGTCGCGCGCGATGGGCGCTTCAGCAGGCGGCAGAGGGGCGCCACCTACAACTGCGACGGGCGCTTCAACGTTGGACTGCACGGTACAGCAGGTACCTGGGAAGACGACTACACCCGGGAGCTACTCGCCCAGAACCGTGCGCAGGCGTATGCGGAGGGAAAAAACTGCAGATGGCTCTGCGAGCGCTGCTGGGCCATCTCGCTGGAGAAGAAAGGGATTCCCCTCCCCGAACCCGGCCCCTCGGAGCGCAGCGGCAAGAAGTCCATGCAGTGGCTTCTACAAGAGCACAAACGCAGGCTGGACGACAATCGCGCGCATAAGAGGGCCAGGACCCTTCCCTCTCTATCCAGGCTGCCGCTGGGGTTTGGGGCGCCAGCGGACGCGGCAGCCCTGGCCTCCCTCAGGGGGCTCACCCTTCGCACGCCGCGCCATTTCCGCCCAGCCAGCGCAGGAACCACGCTACCGCCACACGGGCTCGCAGACGGCAGGTTTGGCACCGAAGTAACTTCGCCAATTGCTACTCGGCCGCGTGCGACTTCTGTCCCCCCAACTCCCCCCTGCTAGAGTGGTCGCCGGGCGCGCCCGCATTGGGGTGCTTCATATGGCGTCCATAGACGGACGCAGACTGCAGTGATCGGACAGGTCTCCCAGCGTGGGACGTAATGCCATCGTTGTGGATCAGGAGGCAGTGGAACGCCAGTTGGGCTTGCAGGAGGTGCCTGTTACACATCTGGAACATCGCCCCCAGTGCCCTCGACCGTGTGCTTGACCTATGCTCGAATGAGGTATACCCTGCCTCCCCCACCAAGAGGCCTGCCATTAGCGAAATTTCTGAGGAATGGGGCATCTGCGACATGTCAGCTCATCTCTCCCCAATCAGCCCGGCGCCAGCCTCTGACCCCAACCCACCGACAACAACACCCGACAGCCAACCAGGGTTCGCCTCGCGCCCGGAGGGGGACCCCGACGGCGGAGGTACCCACAGGTACACTCCACCGGCTCTCCCACCACCTAAGGCACCCCTACTGCCCACATATTCCACCCACCGTCTTGCTGGAGAGCAGTCGAGTGGCCCCGTCCGCGAGCTGGTCAAGTTTCTGATTGAGTGGAACCACATGATCTACACCATTTGGGCGGCCCGCACGCAGCGCTGGGGCAGGGAAGTAGTGGGCGATGTGATCGACGAGTCGGGATGGTCTCTCGAGCAGCTGGCGCGCTTCCTGGATTCTATTTACGGGGGCGAGATCCCCAGGAATATCCCCCCCCCCCTCATCCCCTGGGACGGACAGAGGGCTGCAGCGGCCAATGTCATAACGCACCTGGTGGAGAGGAACCAGAAGTGCCAGGGGGCACGGCGGTCCGTTGCCGACGAGCTCGACAATCAGAAAGGACAGTGCCCCCAGCGCCAGCCGCTGGATACGCTAACCCACTTCCTATCTCGAATGAAGGACGACCTCTCAGTGGGAACAATAGAGGTCCGCGCCGGCGAGCGCAACGTTGGGAGGACCAGCGGCGAGGAGGATGACGGATCCCCCGCGGCGGTCTGGCGCAGCAAGCCCTTGGCAGTTTCATCTGATCGCCCCTCTGACTACGCCCCCCTCCAGCAACCCGCTGCGCCGGCACAGTCGGACGGAGAAACAGGGGAAGTGCCATCCCCACACAGATGCGGAAGCGGCAGCGGCGAATACGAAGTCGACTGGGGCGAAGACAACAAAGGGTCGGATACAGAAGGACAGGCTCCGGGAATCCCACCAGACAGGACTGTCTCCATGACTGACAGTCCCACGCAACAGGCAGATGAGGCTGGCGTCCCACACCCAAAAGACAGCGAGGCTTCCCACAGTCCGCCTGTCCTGTGGACCCAGCCCCCGCAAAGGGTCGAGTCAGCAGCCTGGGCGCCTTTCGCTAGCGCCTACTCACGTTCACTCCAGGAAGAGATCGGAGACGGCAGAGATTGAAGGGGAGCGGGGAGCAAGAAAGAGCGCCAACCACCTTCTGTACCAGAGGACGCCACACTTGATCGGGACGATTGCCCGCCACTCAGCTCGCCTTGGCAGAATCGCAGCTCGGACCGACAGCCCGACCCCCAGGCAGCATCCCTCCCACTCGCGCGCCCAGACGATCCCTTGGGCGGACTCCCCATGTAAATGAAGCCAATCTACGAGGCCGATGCTAAAGTTGACGAACCAGCCTCAGATAAGATCATCAGGCTCCAGAAGACGCTGGGAGGCGCAATCAATGGGATATGGACTGCCTGGGCGCGTAAGGCAGGCAGCAGGCACAGGAGCCCGTGGGCCAACATCAATTCCGACCCCGAGAAGAACACGGCACAACTATGCGAAGACTTTCTTCGGGCATGGGAAGCAGCAGGCTACGACGCCTACAAGATGGACGTCGAGCACCGGCTCCACGTGGAGTGGCCAACAGTCATGGAGAATCATCGCCTTCTGTTACAGCGCGACAGAAGGACGCGAGCCCCCAAGGGCCGCGGTAGTGACGGCCGCCCGTACCCATGGGCTGTCAGCAGCAACGTCGCGCCAAAACCCCCCTCAGTGCCCGACGGGGGCAGAGACGCCGCGCAAACAACCCCCTCAGGCGAGCCCAGTGGAGATGGCCGCCGGTACCCATGGAGCAGGTCTAGAGAGGCCACTGGTGCCTCACCGGCGCACGCCGATTACATGGTTGCCGCGCAGACTGGCGCATCCAGCTCAGCCGCCCCATGGCAGTCCTGGGAGGGGTGGGACCGCCGGCAAAGCACATGGGACGGCTCAGATTGGAGGGCCAGGGAGAAAAGGACTGCCCCAAGAGGAGACGCACACTATGCCGACACGCGACAGCGAGGTCGGGACTTCGACCGCAAGTGACGCCGTCGGGTCCAGCCGAGGCGCGATGTCTCTTCTCCAGGCCCAGGGCAGGCAGGCCCCGTCATCGAGGGCCACGTGGCCAAGGGTCCTGCGGCCGTTCCCGGCCCTGCCCCCCCCTGCTCCCCACTGGGCACTTCTCTGTGCTAGTCTACGGCTCGAGCCCCATTTCCCACACACACACACACACGTTGCTCCAAGCCGCGTCTCTGCCTGCCTTCCCCCCGTGCATGTCGATGCTCCGTGCTGCCACTCAGCCTGTCTCGGAGCGCTACGCGGGCATTCTTGAGGACAACGACCTCGGTCAGCTGGGCACGGCTTCCACCGCGCTATACAAAGTGGCATCCATCGCGCTGACCCTGTGGGCCATATGGGCCCCCAGCGTGCCGTGCGGGGCCCAATGGGTCGGCAGCCCCATGGTCCTCGAGCGCCCCTTCGCGGCCCACAGGCACGCAATCGGCGATGACAAGATGTCGCGTACGGAAGACCCCCACGGGCCACATCGACCTAGAGCTGTCCCGTGACTAAGGGGGCTCGTTTCACCGCAGTGACAGGCATCAGCCTTAATGCCCGCGACACCTCCTGGGAGTGAGGTGCACAACTCACACTGCGTATAGACCCCACAGGTCTTCGTGGGCCCTTAGCCCGCGCGGTATGGCGACATTAATCCTGCCCACGGCTCACATTGGCCTTGTTCACGAGGACATGGGCCCGACTCGCCCGCCAGGCCTAAGCCCCCCCCCCCCCCCCCCCCCCCCGTGCGTTCCGCGCCCTCGACGTCAGCCGCGCACTGATGGCGTGCCCCCCCACCAGGCGGCGCCACGCGCCGACGACATACCGACTGCGCGTGTTGGGTCCTCAACAGACGGTGCCTGCATCTGGCTCCTCCTCCCCCATGTATTCAAATGTTATGCGGCTATCGGTTGCGCCTTCCCCTCTTGCCCCCCGACGCCCTCGACGACCTGTGGTGACTGGTCGACGGCGCGTGACGTTCACAGGACTCGCTCCACAGACAGGGGCCACCATGGTCCTCGTAAGTCCCTTGGCTGCCCACAGGCAAGCACTGGGCAAGGAGAAGACGTCGCGGGTTGATGACCCCCCAGGCCGCATCGGCCGTGGGCAGTCCCTTCACGAATGGGGCTCGTTTCGCCGCAGTGACAGGCCCCGGCCTTCATGCACGTGCAACCTCCTGGGAGTGAGGTGCACACTCTCACTCTGGACGCCCGAAACAGGTACGGAAAGAATGGGGTACCATGCCCAACAGCAGTTCCTGTTCATTTTGAACAGGACTCGCTGTCCGCGCCGCTGCGGCCTGTGTCCACTTGAGACAGAAGGCCGCCTGCCCAACAGCGGCCGCTGTTGGTTTGGGACAACATTTGCTGTTGGGCATTGTACCCATTCTTTCGGTGCCCATTTCGGGTGTCCAAACTCACTGCGCTTGGACCCCCACGGTACTCCGTGGGCTCTTAGCCCGTGCGGTCTGGCTGCAATAGCCCTGCCCACGGCTCACTTTGGCCTTGATCACAGGGACACGTGCCCGTGTCGCCCGCTGGGGCGCTCGCTTTGGATGGCTGGGGCGGCAGGCCGGAGGGCCCCCCCCCCATGTGCTCCACACTCCCGACGTCCGACGGCCTTGCCCATGTGACGTTTCCCCCCCGCGAGACGGCGCCACTCGCCAACGACTCACCGACTTCACGTGTTGGGTCCTCGACTGGCGGCGTTACCACCTGGCTCCTCCTCCTCTGTATTCAAATGTTCTGCGGCTTTCGGCTGCGCCTCCTCTCCTGCCCTCCTGTCCCACTCGGCGGCCGCTGTGGGGTGCCGACGACGTGCAGTGTGGCGCTGGCCTAATGCCCTTGGGTCACGTCCTGGTGACGAGGTGCTTCCCTCTCAACACTGCGCACTGGTGATGTGCTCGCCTGGGGTGGCGGGGGCTTCGGCCATAGGCTACTACTTACGTTCCACTTGGCGCCTTCTGGAGGCCGGTGCTCTTGCCCTGTGGCTGCTCCCCCGCGTGACAGCGCCGGCTGGTTCATCGGCCATCGCCTTCGGTGGTTCTGGCATG
Organism: Prorocentrum cordatum; assembly: GCA_963575745.1. NCBI lineage: Eukaryota > Dinophyceae > Prorocentrales > Prorocentraceae > Prorocentrum > Prorocentrum cordatum. Next base: position 315,783 of record CAUYUJ010014152.1, read on the forward strand.
ACATACTCCTACAAGTGGTCACCTTGGCAGGCCTGGCCTTTCCACGTCTTGGCCGTTCTGCTATTCGGCGCCTTCGCCCTGGAGTACGACTTCTTGTTCATGTGGTACATCCTGTGGCACGTCCGGCGCTTCCCCCCTCGGCGTCGCCGATCTTTGCTTCTTCCTCTGGGAGTTGTTCCCGCTCGCTGTCGCCATCGGCATCCTGCCCTTCTGCGCTGGCCAAGAGGTGCACTCCTACCTGCAGTTCCCCCCTGGCGGGGCATTGGGCACTGGTGGTTGTGATGGTTTGAGGACGTGTTTCCGTGTGGTTAAGGATGGCGGATGCTCTTCAGGATCCACCAAGTGTCCACCCATGACTGGACCAGAGTCGGCTAGCCGGCGAGCGCCTGAGTGAGGCCACCTGCTCTCCCCCGTCCTCTTTCGCCCCTCCGTCGGCTCTGCTGCTCCCCTCCCGTCCTTCCGTCACGCTGCTGCGTTCGGCTTCCTGGTGCTGGCGCTACGTCGCCACGCGCTGCTGCTCGTCTGCCCGTTTTTACCGATTTGTTCTGCATGTTGCACGAATTATCTGGCTCTGTGCCCCAGTCAGCCCGATTGACACGCCCTCTGGACTTTCTTTGCGGGCCGCAGATCAAAAAAGTATCCCCACCAGATCCGTAGCCATTTTGGCTCAAGCCCTGGCTCAAGCCTTGGCTCAAGCCGTCTGGTGGGCCTGCCTCCTCCGGGGCAATCTCCCACCTCAAGGGGGCGCCCTGGCGCCGCTCCGTCCTCCCCGCCCAGGAACGCAGTGTCCCCCCATTGGCCACGCAGACGATGCCTGACCCGCCAGATGGAGAGGATGACGACGCGGATCGCGCAGTACACGGCACGGGAGACCGATTACTGCCAACGATTGGGACAACATCCCCCCGCATGGAGCAGCCATCGCCCACAGGCGTGGCAGACCCAGCACCGAGGGCAAGGTCGAGGCCACCCCCTCCGTGCTCGGTGGAAGGAGACTCACAGACGCCGGGGGATGGCCCGGACGCGACGACGAATCCTGAGCACATCCCAGTCCCTCCCACGCCTCCCCCTTCCCCGCGAAGGCGGATGGACAGCCCACCGGGGGCCCGAGCGCCGGGCGTTGCCCGGCGCACAGCGGTTGGAAACGTAGCCCCAGATACCACGCGTGGGGCAGTGGGAGAAGGATGCCCAGGTCACGACGACGCGGGACATCGAAGAGAAGACGGCGTTCCCCCCCCCGATGGCGTTGACGGAGGACCCTCCGATGACGCGGGCAGAGACATTACTGTTCCCCCCCTCTCCTCTTCCAGTTCACCAGATCCTGCGGCTATCGTCTGCGCCTCCTCCTCTCCTTATCCCCCTACCGTGCAGGGCTCTCATGCGACGTCATCCGTTGGTCGGCGCGATGCGCAGGGACTGGCCAGCGGAGCGCCTGTCACGGGGCCCCCCCCGACAGCGACAGCAGTAGTCCCCCCGCAGTTCGGCGCGAGAAGATCCATCACAGACGACCCAGACTCCACGCGGACGCACGCGTACGACGACTCACCTCCTCCTGCAATTTGCCAGATCTTGCGGCTATCGGCTGCGCCTCCTCCCCCCCTCCTCCTCCTACGGCGCGGGGCACGCCTGCTCTTCCCCCCATGGTGAGCAACAGTGCCCTCGACCAGGGCGGCGGGACAAGGATGGCTGACACGCCAGATGCTGAATGGGGCGGACACCTTCAGAGAGGAGGATGACCCCATGCGAGCACACATCGACGACCGCTCTCTCCCCTCCATCAATGCACCAGATACTGCGGCTATCGGCTGCGCCTCCTCTTCCCCTCATCCTCCTATCATGCATATTCTCCCCACTAATGGACAGGGCCAGGACTCCCAGCGAGGCATAGGCAGTCCATCGAGGATGCTTACCCCACACACGGAGCCAGTGCAAGCCCCGGTTGAGACAGAGGTCGACGATGCGAGCCTCGCAAGGGCGCACATGACCGTCTCCCCCCCCCCCGCTCCTCCAATTGACCAGTTTCTGCGGCTATCGGCTGCGCCTTCCCCCACTCCTCCTCCGCGCGCGGTGCGCGACGATCTCGCTGCTGCCCGCGGACGCCCACCACCTCAGGACTCAGAAGCGCACAGGGCGCCCGAAGCATCCGAGGTGGCGCTTGGGGTCAGTACCCCAGACAGCGGCGCTGCTCAGAGGGGAGAGAGTTGCCCTGGCATGCGGACAAGCGGGCGCCCGAGTAGACCCCGAGGCACGACGCGAGGTCGCCCGTGCGACCAGGAAGAGAGCCTGGCAGGGAGGGGCGCTGACGACGCCTGCCCGCAGATGCAGGACCTCCCAGCCCCCGCGGAAGAGATAGGTGCTGCGCAAAGCAGCGCGCACGAGGCGACGCATCACACGCCAGAGATACCCAACGGTGGCCGAGCCGTGGCTTTCCCTGACAGGGCCTCCCTCCCACCGCATGATCCAACTACGGCTTCCCCGACTCGGCTGCCCAGGGCTGACGCGACAGAGGACGTCGAAACATCCCCCACGGTGCCATTCGACCCGAGAGGAACCGGCCCAGACGGAGAGAGTCAGCATCACACGGAGTACGGCCGCAACATGAGGACAGGAACAGACGCTGTAGGGGGGTCGCCCCAAAGCGAGGGCGAACCAGTAAATTGCGCCCCGAGCGGCGGGTGGGCGCAGGAGTGGGAGAGTGACGACGGAGCCAGCATCGATTCGGACGCTCGGGGTCTCGACAGCCCAATCTCTCCCCCCCCCAGGCATCTGGCCTGCTCCGCCACCCGGCTCAAGGAGGCGCAGCCCAGGAAGCAGGGAGGACATTCGCAGACAGGGGAGACACACGCCCCAGCCCAGACCCCCCCTCCACCAAGACGAGGGGTGTCACGTAACATCGATGCACCCTGCCTGGCCCCTATAGTCATGGACCCCAGAAACACCATGAGAGGAGGTCCCATCTCGGCCCTGCTGGAGCACCATGAGCCTAGGGGCGGGCCATGGGGGAGTATCCAGGCCCTGGGCGACAAGGGGAAACCACCGCTCTCACAGGGGACACCCCGGACCCATGATGCAGGAGCAAGAAAGCGCAGGAAGCCTCCGCAGCTGTGCCCCAGCGATGGCCCAGCTGGATCTCTCCTGGCTAGTCTGGTCCATCACAGTATCCGATCATGAGGCTAGACTAGGTGGGGTAGGGCCGGACCCGGCGCAGGTGCTCGTTTTCCGCTACGCCAGTCTGTCACAAGACCCGGACATCGAGGCAGAAATCCAGGACCTTGACGAACCTATAGGAAGAAACCATTGCGGCAGAAAGGGAGTACGACATACTACGCCACGCTGCCCTCTGCGTGGACATAGGAGTGTGTGACCCCTCAGAGGGCCTCTCCCCCCCGACTCTCCTCGGCATGTCCAGGTGGGGACACGATCCGGCACCGGGCGTTGCGGAGAACGGCCCAGCTGACACCAACTCGGAACACAAGGCCAGGCTGTGCAAACACCTGGTCCACGAGCACGGCCGTAACACGGTTCACTTCCCAGACCATAGCGAAGTCAGACAGTGGGCTATTAGTAGAGGACGCTGGGTCGATACAGGGGCAGACGTCCTCTCCTCGCCACAGTACGGCACAGGCCGCGACGGCTGGGCCACTCCGGCAACCCCCAGTGCAGGGCCGCAGACTCCAGACATAGGCAGACCCGGAGACTCCGAGGGCGCCAACTCGGCAGGGCCCTGGCCCATAAGCAGCACCTCACAAATGATAAGGTTCGGAGACTTTTTCCACCCCAGCGGCAGATGCGGGCACTGTGGCTGCTGGAACACGCGCCAGGACATCCCCAATTGCATTGTGTGCCGCAGGTTAGGATCACCATGGGTGACCACTACGGACGACACGCACACGGGCGACCTCGAAGCCCCCGGACACCCCTTGGACCTACTGGGCACGAGGCTTACCTTCCAGCTGGCCAGGGTGGGAGCTCGGTACGCGCCTATCGCAAGTCACATAGAGACAGTCAATTCCCCCCGCCAGAGGCCACAAGTTTTTCCCCATCGTGGCTGATCGCTGAGCTTCTCGCAGCATGGTGCCACATGACGGAAGTAGCATTGGAAAGTGGCATTGTGGCAGAATCTGGAATACGCCCTGCCGCGACGGGAGACGTGGACGTATGGGGCGAACCGGCAGTCTGGGCAGCGGCGGGTTCTCTGGCCAGACTGTGCTGTGCCACGATGGGATGGGTCATGGAAGCGATGTCACACATGCAGCACACCATCCGGGAGCACCCGTCCGGCAGGCAACTACGGAAATGGGTGCCAAGGTGCCTCGCGCGAGCCCCAACGGTCGCCATGCCGGCTCAACCCCCTGCCGCGAGAAGCCCCGCCTACAGCGCACGGGACCCAAGGGCCAGATACCGACAATGCTTCGAAAGACTCCCGGTCGAAGACGTGGAGTGGCTCCGACGAGAAATAGGAGGCTCGTTCATAGACCAGGCTCTGTCCATGACCCCAGCCGACAGGGACTGGGCAACAAACACGAGCGCCGAAGCGGTAGAGGCAACCGAGGTGGCATGCCAGGCCATCGTGGCGACCGCCAGAGACAGCGGGATAATCACAGCCTACAGCCTAGCTCTTGGTAGCCCGTGTGGAGAGGCGATGCGCCTGGCAGTCGCACTGCGTACGCGGGCACGAGGAATGGGGGCTCCAGTAGCCCGAGGGGGCGATCAACGGAGTACGAGAAGAGAAGAGAATGAGACGCGCGCAGCCCACATGACAAGGCAAAGCCCGACCACACTTCCCCCTGGAGAAGCGAGGGGAACGCGCGACGAGTACTACAGGAGATCCGCGAGATTCGCAACCAAGTGGCGAACATGGCGTGGAGCCGGCTCCTTGTCCCCTTCATCTGGGGCACAGCGACAGAGGACGGAAGGGCGACGCTCGAGCGCGTGTTTGAAGCCACGGGAATTCCCTGCTCCCTTGCCGGACGTGCTGGCGAGAGATGGCAGCAGGCGGGCGTCGCATCACCCGAAGGAGCACACCACAGACTTGGACTAGCATCAGCTATCCTGACTCGACAAGCAGGAAGCGATCGCGGCCCCACTACCAGGCGGATACATAGACCCTCAGCTCCAGGAAAGCATCATGAGATGGCTCGATCCCCGCGGCCAGCTACAGGAGGCGGCACTAACAGCGGACAGGGACGCGGTGGACCGCCGCACGCGCCTGCGGAACGCCAGGGCCCAGGATAGGAGCAGCGGAATAGGGGGCAACGCAGCAGGGGGACAACAGCTCGCCTCCCTCCCAAGAGGAAGAGCACAAAGCACCACCACTCCGTGGCACGAAGACATCAGGCAGATGCTGGGCGACCAAGCCAGCGACAGACACAGAGCCGCCGCACAGACACTCAACGGAGGAAAGACTCTGGACGCCCTGATACAGACACTTGACGCGACTCAGAGAGCCGACGAGGCCGCAGGCAGAATTAGGCAGCAGAACATAGACCGCACCTCCCTTAACGGAACAGAGGCCCAGATAGTGACAGAAGGGTTGCTCAGAGAAACCAGAGCTCAGCTCGAACCAGGGAACTGGATATCAAGAGCCATATGGCTCTGCCTAGCGCCCCACTATACCCCCCTCCTACGGCCAGCGCTGCAGGTACGGAGCATCGACAACCTACCGCTTGAGGTCCTCACCAGGTGGCTACAAATCGCAGACATACACACCCCCGATGACATCAGACGCATACTGAGCGAGGGAGGGGAACACCCCCCAGGAGCCTACTCCCCGTTCGGGAACCTACAAATACGCCTCCTCTTGCGCACCGCTGGACTCAAGGCTTGCCTAACGGAGGAAGAAGCAATCAGTGCAACACGACTCCTCATAGAAAGCATAGGCGCAGCCATTGCCAGCTCGTCCAATCCACCCGGTGACGCTGAAGAGGCTCTCCGAGCTGGCCAGCCAGAGCAAAGGCCAGCATGGGGCACCGGGGAAGGGGAGCAAACGCGCACCATCTGCACTGGGGAGCTCCGAGGGGTGGTGGAAGTCCTAGCCCTATGTGGACACTGGTTTCACAGACAATGTTTCGAGCAGTGGAGACTGAGCCAGCCAGGAGTGTTCAGGGTGGGAAGCAGCGCCATGCCTGTTCGTTGCCCATGCTGCAGGGCCGACGACAGAGGCAGCGTCGCGGCGCTGCTACCAGGACATCCCCCCCCCCTCCCTCCCCCCAACGAAGCACAGGCAACGCTACAGTTGAGGGGCGGAATCCTGGCCCCAATCAGGCCCCACATCACATGCGGCGAGCTAGCAGCAGCGACAGCTGCAAGGACAACGGAACTGGAGTACCTAAGGGCTGACCTAATGACCATGCGGAGGCCGAACACCTACATCACAGTCAGGGACATGCGGAGAATACAAGAACATGTAGCGGACAGCAGAAGGCCCCCAGTGCAGCCAGATGGAATGGACGTGGACGATGAGACGGACCATGACCCCGACAGCACGACACCACCCTCCGATCACGCCGACGAAGAGGGACAAGGAGGCACTAACGCGCGGGTCCCCCCAGCCAGACAAGAAAGAATGGGTTCAACCCCGGTCATTACTCAGAACAGATGGGCCGCCATCCTAGCCAGACACCCGCAAGGAGGATCCAGAAAGAGAGGACCACCAACCTTCCCAGTCCCCCTGCTCATGGCGGCAGTTAGGGAGCTGCGGGCAGAACTAGTCATCACAAGAGAACCGCCAATTGGGGACAGACACGCGGACGACACAGGCACCACAATAGCGCTGCTCAGCCCTAGCGCCAACGAGCAGGTTAAAAAACTAGTGAGCAGCAGGAATGCCCAAGAGGAGGGACACACCACTCCCACCATCCTCATAGCGGACGCCAACGCTTCCCAGCTGCAGGCTGCGCTGGCGGTGGCAGCCTCGGGGGCGAGTCCCTACAGGATCGTTGCCCTGACAAGACATGGAGTCCCGACGGCGGGAGTCCCAGACCCAACCGAACTCATTGCCATCGCCAGCGCGCAATGGGGGTACCGGGCCACTAGCATGATCACTCACCTGCTCCCCATAGGGAGCCCGGTGATAACAGGACGCAGCAATCCCCCCTGGTGCAGCTAGTGGCTGCGCAGTTCGACATTGCTGGCAAACCCCAAAGAACAGTGTTCCCACCCTCCGTGGTAGTACACTGAGAGGCAGCAGCGTGGACACCAGCGACGCGCTGCACATGCTTGCGCCAGAGCAAAGGAACGACGCCGTAGTGGCCCAGATTCTAAGGTGGAGGCAAACGCTAGAAGACTCTGATCAGACGCCTGGAGACGCTGAGTGGGCCACCACCAGGATACCCCTTCCCAGGGACGAGACCCTCCTAAGAGAAGGACTAGAGCCGCTATACCACCACGTGGTCCGACGCCTTCGTAACAGGACGATGCAAGGCCAGACCCCAGACGACCCCCGCATTGAAGCCCTCCAGATCGCATCTCAAACAGCCTTAGCGGCCAACAGCAACGGAAGCACTTGGAGGTCCAGTGAGGCAACCGACTTCGTGCACATCCCCGCCTCTTCCGCAGCCACCTGTATCGCTCTGACAACGGCCGCAGAAGCGGCGGCAGCCCTAGGATACAGGGCGGGCCTCGGGGGGGGAGGGGTCCTCGTGATAAAGACCCCCGAAAGGGTAGCGGCCCCCATACTGAGATACCTCAAGGAGAAGCTCCCCCGAGTGTATGGATCGGCAAGCGGCTCCCCTGCACGCTGCCCCCGAAGGATCCTCATGGAGGGGGGCTGGGACGGCGGCCTATTATTAATCAGACTCACCGACCCAGAGGATGGCCACCACCTTAGATGGAACCTCGCGGACCTAGGACAGACCAGTCGACAAGAAATCACGGACGCTGTAGAGGCCGCAGCAGGTACTGGAGCAGTCGAGCAGGTCTCTTCGGTATTTGCCTGGTTCCCAGACACAGGCACCCGGATCCATCCCAGTCCTCGGAGAGCTGGGGCCGCCGGCAAAGCACGTGGGCAAGCACGGATTGGAAGACCAGGGAGAAACGAATTGCCCCCAGAGGAGACGCTCACTACGCTGATAAGCGACAGCGCGGTCGGGACTTCGACCGCAAGTGAGCTTGCCTGGTCTATCCAAGGTACGACGCCCCTCCCACCTCCCCTGACCCAGGAAGGCAACCCCTTCATCGAGGGGCACTCGGAGAGGGCTCCGTCGCAAATACCCTGCTCTTGCCCTCCCCCGCGCCCCCTGGGGCGCTTCACGGTGCGCGTCTCCGCCTCGAGATACTTTTTCCCCACTACGCCTCTCCGGGGCGCGACTCTGCCCGCCTTCCCCCCGATCATGTCAATGCTCCGCGTTGCCACTCAGCCCGTCTCGGAACGCAACGCGTGCTATCTGGAAAACACCGACCTCGGCCAGCTGGGGACAGCCTCCACCTCCCAATGCAAAGTGGTATCCGTCGCGCTGACCCTTTGGGCCACATGGGACCCTGACGTGCCGTGCGGGGCCCGATTGGTTGGCAGCCCTATGGTCCTCGACCGCCCCTTTGCTGCCCACGGGCACGCAATTGAGGAGGACTACGACAACACGGATGGGTGTCCCCCCCGGGCAACGCCGTCCGTGAGTGGCCCCTTCACGACAGGGGCTCGTTTCACCGCAGTGACAGGCCCTGGCCTTAATACACGCGTCACCTCCTGGGAGTGAGGTGCACCACCCACACTGCGTCTAGACCCCCACGGGGCATCGGGGGCTCTTAGCCCGCGCGGTCTGGCTGCCATAATTTCTGCCCGCGGCTCACTCTGGCCTTGTTCACGCGGACATGGGCTCGTTTTGCCCGCTTGGGCGCTCACTTTGGATGGCGGGGGCTGCAGGCCTAAGGCCCGCCCCGTGCGCTCCGCACGCAGCTCTCCTGGCGCCTGGCGGCCTGGCCCGGGCGGCGCCCCCCCCCCACCCGGCAGGCGCCTTGCGCCGACCACCTACCGACTACGCCGTGTTGGTTCCTCGACGTTCTGTGTCGCCACATAGCTCTGCCCCTCTCCCTTGCATTCAGTTGACCTGCGGCTATCGGCTGCGCCCCCCTCTCCCCTCGCGTCGACTGCTGTGGCTGGCCATGCGACGTGTCCGAATTCTATTGACTTGCGGCTATCGGCTGCGCCCCCCCTCTACGACGCGGCCGCGGCGGGCCTTCGACGTGCACGTCCACCAGGTGCGCTCCACGCCGGCAGGGGCCCCCCCGGGCCACTGCCGTCGAGGTGGTTCCTCCACGACGGGGGCCCGTTTCACCGCGGTGACAGACTCCGACTTGGCCCTTGCGTCACCTCCTGGGGGCGAGGTGCACCACTCACAACATTGCGTTTTGATCCTACGCGTCTCGTGGGTCCTTAGTCCGTGCGGTACTGGCTGCGTTTCCTGCCCACGGATCTCTTTGGCCCCGTTCTTCGGACCTGGGCCCGCCTTGCCCGCCAAGGCACGCACTTTGGGTGGCTGGGGCTGCCGGCCTAAGGCCCACCCCATACGCTCCGACGCATCTCCGACGACTGGTGGCCTTGCCCAGTGGCGTTTCCCCCCGCGAGGCCGGCGCCCTTCGGCCACCTCACGAGTCGGACTCGGTGCCTGCATCGAGCACATGAGGTGCTCTGTGAGCGAGGGTTCCTGGTTGCAGTTGCTCGCTGTGCCCCGCCATTCGCTTCCCGCCTGACGGGTGCTGGCGCCACTGTGCGTCGCCCCGCTGTCGCTGGGTGCCGTTTTTGTGCGGCCTAATGATGTTCTCTGTTTATCGCATGTGCATTCCGTCGTTGGCTTTTGGCCCGCTGGCAATTATCTCGCTTGCTCCCTCGTGGTGCTGCTGTTGCCTGGATGCGGCGTTCGGTTCCTGTTCTTCGGCTTCATGAGGTTCATTTTGTTCCTCGCATGTGCACTCCGGCGTTGGCGTTTGGCCCGCTGGCAATTATCTTGCTTGTCGCCCCAAGCTCGCTACAACCTGCCCTCTGGAGCTTTCCCTTGGGCCGCTGAACAACAAGTATCCCCACCAGATGCCGCTTTTGCTGCTTAGTGAGGTTCATTATATTCCTCGCATGTTAAGATGCGTCTCCTTGAATTTAGTTTCTTTTGTTCTGCCCTCCTGCCCCCCTGCGGAACCCTCTGATGAGCTCATGGGCGCGGGGCTATCGCTGTCGCCTTCCTGCACCTTTGGATTCCGTAGTACTTGCGGGAGTGAGTCGTGGACTCGCTAGGGCCTGCGAGCGCTTGAACACAAGATATGCTCCGCCTGCCGCAGTCCCACTGCCTCCGTCTGGGGTATACCGTCCCGGAGAGCGTCGAGGCGGCGGCAGCTGCTGGTGATACAGGGCATGCTCTTGCTCGCCTTGGAGGGCCAGGGAGGTTCCAGATGCGGTGCTCGACGTTAAAATGACTCCTCGCCCTGTGCACGGCCACCAGCCACCGGCCCAGCCACATTCACGTGCCAGGGCATCCGTCACGCGGTGGGAAGTATGCAAGTGCACTGTGGGGCAGAGGGGCCATTATTGGTGGACGGAAAGACACTACGGAGCCTCGTGGACCTCTCTTGGAGCTATATCGAAGTTCTCCTGGGGCCTTTGGGGGGATCCTGCCCCAATCAGCGCTTGCACTGAAAGGATGCTAGCGGAGGTTGAAGAATTTGGCGAAAGTTTCCCGCCGATTTTGGTCGCACGCTGGGTTCCCGGGTTTCCGGTTCCGGGTTCCCGGGTTCATGGTTCCCGGGCCGATTTCGGTGGGCGGCGAGGTTCCCGGGTTCCTGGTCGATTTTCTTATCGATCGGTCTCAGCATCGATCTCATTTCCCACCTCTTTATCGATCTCACCATCGATCTCACAATCGATCTCACAATCGATCTCGCAAGCGATCCCACTAGAGATCACACGAGCGATCTCGCGATCGATCTCCCTATCGATCTCATTGAATCGATTTCACTCTCGGTCTCACGATCGACTTTACAGTCGTCCATTATCGATTATACTATCGATCTCACAATCGATCGCACGATCCATATGACTAATTTTCAAAGAATCCACTGATTGGGGTTTTCTCAGGTTTAATTTGAATCCTCTTGGGGTCTTGGATTTGGGGGCCTTGGGGGCCCTCTTGGTACCATATTTGAAGTCAACGATCAACAGGGAAGAGTAATAATATGGTAGGGTCCTCCCACTTGAGCCCGACAGCTCACATCCTGGAGTCCTCTTGGGGCGCTCTTGGGGGCCTTCGGGGCTGTCATGTGGCCTTTGAAGCTTCTTAGGGGCTCTCTCCTAGGTACGACCATTGAGTTCAACGGTCTCCCGCTCTTGACGAGGAATTACCGTCATCCGCGTAATTGGTGTACAATGCCTGGTTCAAAATACGAAGGGGCCACAAGCGAGAGCACCGTCTTAGAAAGAACCGCCCGTCCGTGTTGTTGCACAATGTCGCACATGTGGTAAGAGGGCTTGAGGAAATACAGCGCGAGAGCTACATTCTCGGGGGGGGAAACCCTCCATCCATGTAGTCATCGAGATGATTTTCAAACACGAATGTGCGCTGCACTAGGGCGATGCCTCATTTTGAATAGTGCGCGCCGTCAGACAAACAGTCCGTGTAGCTGTCGGAAGCCTTGACGATGTATTGAGGAGGAGGAGGAGGAGGAGGAGGAGGAGGAGGAGGAGCAGGAGGAGCAGGAGGAGGAGGAGGAGGAGGAGGAGGAGGAGGAGGAGGAGGAGGAGGAAGGGATAGGGGGAGGGATAGGGGGGGAAGAGAGGAGCGCGGGGGTCTACGTGCTCGGGCAGCCCTGGCGCAGCGGGAGGTGTGCGCGACGCGGGGCTCTGCGCTGGGCGTGCGCCTTCCTACGCGGCCGCGCCCTCCTCCTCCTCCTCCTTCTCCTCTTTCTCCTCCTCCTCCCTCCGCCTTCCTTCTCCTCCTCCTCCTTTTCCTCTCCTCCTCCTCCTCCTGCTCCTCCTCCTCCTCGCGTGCGGGGTGGCGCGAGACTCTGAACGTCGCCGCGTGCGCCACCGGCCGGCGCGGCCGCACACGAGAGAGAGAGCGGGGGCTCGGGGCGCGGCGGCCCACGCCCAGGAAGAAGCAGGAAGGGGAAAAATCGCACAGACGCAAGTCATCGTCGATTCCCCAGAAAGCATGGGAGAATAGGGGCAGTGGGGGGGAAGACAGAAAGCCAGAAACTCCTTAGGAAGATATGGGGAATCCCGCTATTTGTGTGTACTCATTCGTGTGCCCTGGGGCCCCTTCCAGGAAGCCGGGCGGCAGCCCGAGGCAGAGTGCGGCGGCGCCGAAGACAGGAGTGGCGCCCCGTGCGCCGCGCGGGGCCCGGGAGTCCGCGCCGAGCGCCCGAGGTGGCTCGTGTTCACGGCGCCTCTGCTCGGGGGTGGACGGGACCCCCCTCTTGCCCAGGGTCACGCGGGCTGGGCGAAAGGGGGGGGATTGGGCAAGGGGGGGGTACGAAATTTGCGGCACGCCGCTGGTTTCGGCCTCACCGAGGGGCCCATTCCTCGATACATGGGCGCCTCCCGGCGCCAGGAGGCGCCGGGAAAATCAGCTACGCGAGCTGAGTCTCAACCCCCCCCCTTTGCTATCCCCCCCTTTCGCCCGACCCGAGGCACTCCTGCGTGTAGCCGAAAGCAAGAGGCCGGGGGGGGCGTCCGAGCCTGCCGAGAGGGCCCGTCCCTCCTCGCTTCCCCCCCCCGCGGGCGCGCCGCCCAGAGAGGCACACCTCCGGATCTGTGGGGCCCCGCGGGCCGGGCCCCTTTGCTCCAGCAGCGGCGCGAGGCGTCCCGGCTCGCGTGCAGGTTTTTGGCGTCTCTCGGAGGTGTGCCTTCTGTCTCGGGGCTGGACAGGCCCCCCAACAGTGACACGTCGATCAGTGCATTGTCCGTTTTCGGTTCTCGAGAGGGCGCCGCGGCCGTTCTTTTCCGGGCCCGCGCCCGCCAGGCTTGGGCCTCGGGTCGTTCTCACTGAACCACGTTTTGCTAAAGGGGGTCTGTCCATCCCCGATGTTCTGCTGCTAGAGAGGCGAGGCTCGACCTTCGCGAGGCTCGGCCTCGAGAATCGTGCTGCCCGTGCCTCTCCTCTGGGGCCCCTTGGGGAGGCCCGCGCCGCCGCGGCTGCGCACGCGCCACAGGGTCCTCCTCTCCGTCGGGGGGCATGGGGCTAGATTTCGGACAGGGCGAGGCGAGGGGTGGCTCTGCGACGACGACCACGGACGACGCACGACGACGACGACGAGAAATAGGACGGCGACGACGACGACGACGACGACGACGACGACGACGGCGGACGACGGACGACGGACGACGGACGACGGGTGACGACGACGACGGACGACGACGACGACGAAAACGACGACGAGGACGACGACGAGGACGAGGACGAGGACGACGGAGACGACGACGACGAAGACGAGGACGAGGACGACGACGAGGGACGAGGACGACGGCGACGACGACGACGACAATGGCGACGACGACGACGATGACGAAGAAGACGATGACGACAACGACGACGAGGCAAGATGACGACGATGGACGACGGACGACTGTTGGCGACGACAACAATGACAAGGAATAGGAAGACGACGGCGACGGCGGCGACGACGACGACGACGACGACGGACGACGACGACGACGACGACGACGGCGGGCACGAGGACGACGGCGACGACGAAGACGACGACGACGACGACGACGGCGACGACGACGACGGACGACGGACGACGGTCGTCGACGACGACGACGAAGGCGAGGACGACGACGACGAGGACGACGACGCCAACGACGGGGACGACGACGACGCCCGACGACGACGACGACGACGGCGACGATGACGACGATGACGAGGACGACAACGACGACGACGACCACGACGACGGCGACGACGACGACGGACGACCACGAAGGCGAAGAGTAGGACGAGGACGACGAGATCGACGACGGACGACGACGACGACGAACGACGACGGGGACGACGCCGACGGACGACGAACAACGACGACGACGGACGACGACGACGACGGCGAGGAATAGAACGACGATGACGACGAACGACGACGACGAGGACGACGACGGACGACGACGACGACGACGGACGACGATGACGACGTCGACGAGGCATAGGACGACGACGACGACGACGACGACGGGGACGTCGGGGACGACGACGACGCCGAAGACGACGGTGAAGACGACGACGACGACGACGACGACGACGACGACGGACGACGAATACGACGACGACGGGCGACAACGACGACGATGGACGACGACGACGACGACGACGACGGACGACGGTCGACGGACGACGGACGACGGACGACGATGACGTCGACGAAAACGGACGACGGGCCACGGTCACGGGCGACGGACGACGACTACGACGACGAGGACTACGACGGCGACGACGACGACGAGGACGACGACGGTGGAGACGACTGTCGCGACGACGATAACGACGGGGACGACAACGAGAAGGACCGACGAGGACGACGACGACGAGGACGAGGACGACGACGACGAGGAGGACGACAACGAGCGGGACGACAACGACGACGCCGACGGACGACGACGACCAGATCGACGACGGACGACGACGACGAGGACGGCGGTGGCGACGACGACGACGCCGACGACGACGACGACGCACGACGACGTCGACGACGACGACGACGACGAGGAAGACGACGACGACGACAGCGATAGCGACGACGGACGAGGACGACGACGACGACGACGTTGGACGACGGACGACGACGACTACGACGACGACGACGAGGACGTCGGACGACGACGACGCCGAGAATGACGAGGACGACAACGACGACGACGACGGATACGACGACGACGACGACGAAGGCGACGACGACGACGACGTTGGGCGACGGACGACGACGAGGATGACGACGACGACAAGGAGGGCGTCGGCGAGGACGACACTGACGACTACGACGACGACAGCGACGACGACGCCGACAACGTCGGCGACGACGACGGATGACGGACGACGACGGACGACGGACGGCGACGGACGAGGGACGACGGACGACGACGGACCGGACGACGGGGACGACAACCACGACGACCGACGACGAACGACGACGACGACGAGAACGACGGCGAGGACGGGGACGACGGCCTCGTCGACGACGACGACGACGGGGACGACGACGACGACGACGACGACGATGGGCGACGGACGACAACGACGACGACAACGACGAGAACGACGGCGTGTACGGGGACGACGACGACGACGAGGACGACAACGACGACAACGATAACGACGACGGAAGACGACGACTGACGACGACGACCAGGATGACGACGTCGACGACGACGTCGACGACGACGAGGACGACGATGACGACGACGACGACGGCGACGACCGACGTCGGGGACGACGACGACGACGCACGACGACGACGACGAAGAGGGACGAGATCGACGACGGACGCCGACGACGCCGACGACGACGACGGACGACGGTTGACGACGACGACAACAACGACGACGACAACCGACGACGTCGACGACGACGATGACGACGACGTCGACGACGACGACGACGACGACGGCGACGACGACGGACGACGGACGACGATGACGACGACGACGAGGACGACGACGATCTGACGTCGTCGACGACAACGACGAGATTGCCTTCGACGACGGACGACGGAGTGCAGACGCCACGTCATTTACCATGGAGCGCGGCCTCCGGAGCGCGGACGCAGCGTAATTTTCGAGAGATCGTGGCCCAGGGATCGCGGACGCAGCGTAGTTTACGACGGATCGTGGCCCAGGGAGAGCGGGCGAAGCGTACTTTACGAGGGATCACGGCCTTGGGATCGCGGACGCAGCGTAGTTTACGACGGATCGTGGCACAGGGAGAGCGGACGCAGCGTCTCTTGGGGACCAGAATTCAGCGGATCTCTCAAGCGAAGTGCTTGTTTTCACGTTCCCAGGTCTTGAGGATGTCTCGAGCGAGACGCTTGGTTTCACGTGTCCAGGTTGCCCAGGCAGAATGAGGATTTGTTGAGGATGTCTCGAGTGAGACGCTTGTTTGCGCGTGGCCAGGTTGCCCAGGCGGATGTCTAGCATGAGGATGTGTCAAGAATGTCTTGAGCGAAACGCTTGTTTTCACGTGTCCAGGTCGCCCAGGCACAGCACAGCCCTCGGCACGGTACATCGAGATCGATAGATACACTCAGCATTGCAATTTGGCATGTTCCTTGGCACGTCCCGTGGCGAGTCCCCCTGGCACGTTGCGCGGCGCGTCCCTTGGCACGTCCCGTGGCACGCCCACTGGCACGTTCCGTAGCGCGTCCCCTTGGCACGTCCCGCGGTGCGTCCCCATGGCACTTCCCTTGGCACGTCGCCTGGCGCGTCCCTTGGGAAGTTCCACGGCGCGTCCTCCTGGCACGTCCCCCTGACACTTAGCTCTGGGGCGGCTACTATGTACTCAGACAGCTCGAGGTTAAGATCCAGATCAGTTCGGTCAGGACTCGGATGCAACGGAGTACTCGATCCACAAAGCTGTAGAGCACAATCGCTGCATGGCACCTCGCAGTTCAGCACGGCGCAGCACGGCACGGACCTCGGCACGATACGCCAATAGCGATACACTCAGCATTGCAGTTTGGCACGCTCCCCCGGCACGTTCTGTGGCGCGTCCCGCGGCGAGCCCCCCTGACGTCGGACGTCGCGCTGCGAGAGTCCCCTGGCACGTCCCGTGGCACGCCCACTGGGCACCTGCCCGCGGGCCTCGGCCCGGGCGCCTCGCGCTCGGCCCCTGGGGCCCCCGGGTCGGTGCGCCGGCCTCCCCGGTGCAGCCGTCTGCCTCAAGCAGTGGCGAGGCGTCCCGGCTCGCCCACAGCCCCACCAGAAAATGTTCTAAGAACCTTTCCCAGATGGTCTGGTACCGGAAATTTTCGGTAGCGATTTCGACGCACCCCGAATTTCGGTAGCGACCGGATCTTCGTTTGAGGGCGTTGAAATAGCGGATTTCAGAACGGTCTGATACCGGTATTGGGCGCTACATTTCGGTATTTCTGTAGCGACCGATCTCTGCGGAGCACTACCGGAAATTTTCGGTAGCGGACCATCAGGGCACCAGAAGATGTTCTAAGAACTTGTTTCGACTGCACGTAAGAGTGACCTTTCGCCGGAGTGACCCGTTGGTGCGGGCCCAATGGGGTCCCCCGATCGCTGAGCGCAAAGCGGTAACGGCGGCTTGCGCGCCCAGGTTTGGCCCAACCCGCGTCCCCCGTTTTGCCGCGCACCAAAGGTTACTCTTACCCAGGGTCACTCTTACGTGTAGCCGACTTTTGTGGTTTCCACGACATGTTCTTAGAGCATTTCTGGCTGGGACCGTCTTGTTCTAGCACAACGGGTTTATGTTCTGAGGACATTGTTTTCGTTCTTAGGACATGTTTGGGTTCTAAGACCATTCCGTGGCATGACTTCTAGGAATGTCGGGACGGTCGGTCCCTGCTCAATTTCTTGGGCCAGCGCCCCCAGGCGCTCTGGATCCTCCTCTTAAGGATGGCCCCTGGGCCTTCTCGGCGGCGAGCGGGGGGGGGAAGTGAGAAGGAGAAGACCCTCTCAGGAGGTGGCGAGGCTTCTCAGCAGCCCTCCAGCCCTCTGAGGAGCTTTCAGTGTCTTCGGGGCAGTCTTCGAGAGCTTCTCAGAAGGACGGGGGATTGCCGAGCCTTTGAGAAGGCCTTCTCCTTCCCACTGTCCCCCCTCGCTCGCCGCCGAGGATGGCCTCTGGGCCTTCGAATGCCTAGCTGATGGACGAGCGTGGCCCCCACGGAGTGTGTCTTCTTCCATACTCGCCCTCCTACTCAACCCTTGGGATGCAACTCCTGGGAGGTGAAGTTCTGCATCGGCGCTGGTATTTTCGCGGTCAATCGCCGGCTTAATCTGGGCTTAGCAGGCTGAATCCGGCTTAATCTCAATTAATCACGCTTAACATTGGGGTAAATCCAGCCTGGTCCGGTGGCATGGCCTTTGAATCTAGCATAATCGTGTTTAAATCGTTCCAACGAAGACCTCCCATAAGTTGCTTCCTAACATCCCCGTTCCCCTGCCCCGACGACGACGGCGACAGGCATGACGAGGCCGCTGACAACAACGACGACGACAACGACGGCAAAGGCGAGGACGAGGGCGAGGGCGACGGCGACGACGAGTGCGTCGAGGGCGATGACGACAATGACGATATCGAGCACGGCGGCGGCGGCGACGACGGCGACGACGGCGGCGCGTCGCCCGCCAGCTCTGGGTGGCGCTGTTCATGCGGCGCTGTCGTCGGCGTCGGCGCGGTCGTCGTCGTGGTTGTCGTCGGCGTCGGCGGCGGCGTCGGCAGCGGCGTCGGTCGGCGTGTTGGTCGTCGCCGTCGTCGGCGGCTGCGCCGCCGTCGGCGGCGGCGAGGGCGGCGGCGGCGGCGCCGTCGTCGGCCGCCAGCCCTGGGTGGCGCTGTGGATGCGGCGCAACCTCCGGGACGAGACGCTGCAGAGCTCGGCGGAGGCCCCCGCGCGCCCCCCCTGTGGCCGAGGGCCAGGCCCGCGGGCCGCCTTCGAGGGCCTCCGAGAAGGCCCGGCCTCGTCCTCACCCTCGCCACTCGTTCCCGCCCCCGCCTCTGTCCCCTCGCTGCCCCCAGCTTCCCAGCCTCTGGCCTGCTCCTCCCCCGCGCAGCCGTCCCTGCTCGTCCGCCTCCTCCTCTCCTCCCTCCGCCGCCTCCTCCGTGCTCTTCCCGAAGCGGAGGAGGAGGAGGAGGGATGAGAAGGAGGAGGAGGAGGAGGAGGAGGAGGGATGAGAAGGAATACGGAGGAGGAGGAGGAGGAGGAAACGGAAGAGGGACTGCATGGCGGACGAAGGGAGAAGGAAGGGTGAGGCAGGAGGTTGTGGTCCCTACACGCGGGCCCTGGAGCTCCCGATCCCCCTCCCTGGGGACCGACGGCTCGTTCCCAGGACCCCCTCCGCGCTCTCCCGAAGAGTCTCGCCTGCATCCTGGGGAGCTGGTCGGACTTGGCTGGATCCGGAGCCAGTCGGCGACGTGTCCCCCTGTCCCCCTGATCCTTATATCCCCCTGCCGTTCGCCCTTGTCCGATACGCTGATCCCCAGCCACAGATCCCTGGCTGGCCTCATATCCCCAGCTCCATCTCCCTAGCCCCATCCCGATCCCAGCATCGTAGCCCCCCATCGTGACGAGGGTGGTTTCGGGCCGTCCGCCGCGAGGGAGCCACTGGTTTCCCTCCTGTGCGGCCCCAGGGCCCGAGAACGGGACCTCGAGGCCGAAAGGTGCACAAAGGGGTACAAGTCTTGAGTGTGTCAAGACGTTGGAGATCTGGCTCTCTTCCCTTCGGGCCCACCCTCGATCCTCCCGTCCTAAATTCTCGATCCGCGATTCACCTCCTCCCTTCTCCTCCCTCCACATCGTAACCCTCATCGGTCTTCCTGCGCCGAATCCTCGACACTTCCGCGTCGATCCTCCCTCCCTCCCTACCTCCTTCCCTCTCTCTGCCTGGTCGATCCTCCCTCCCTCCCTCCCCCTCTTGCCCCTCCTAGATCCTCCTGCTCCGAATTCTCCTCCCCGGCCGATGGTGCGTCTCGCCCGATGCTGCCCCTCGACCTTCCAGTCCGAACCCTCGATCCCGGGTCGATCATCCCTCCCTCTTTCTCCTGCCCTTCCTCGATCCTCGTGCCCCGAATCCTCTATCCCCGATCCCCCTGCCGGGTCGACCTCCACTCCCTGCTTACCCTTGCGCTTGCATTATTAATCGCTTTGCTCATTCCGCCAGCCCGGGAGCCCTCTTTAGGGCCTCTCGGGGGCCTCTTGGGGACCTCTTGGGAGTCTCTTGGGGCTCCTTGGCGGCGTCTTGGGGGCCCCCAGGGCCTCTTGGGGGGCTTTTGGGGGCCTCGTGGGGCGGGAGGGGGGGTAGTCGATTGCGGCTCCCCCCTCGGATGCCACGATCCTCGTGAGGGGTGTCGAAAAATGGCCCTCCCTTGGAGTGCTCTGGGGGCTTCTCCCGGCTAGTTGCTGGGGTACTTTTCATCTGGGGGCCCCCAGGGGCCGCTCTGCGCGCGCGAACTAGAAATATTGTTAACCAGTTACCGGAGATCTTAGCACGCTTCTGGCCCGTTGGGCCGGCGAACTTTGCGGAGCTGGGCTCCCTGGCGCCGTCGGCCGAACGACCCGCATCGCGGGACATTCTGGTGACACGGGTCGCCGCCACAAAAATCTTCGGCTAAAACGTTGGCCGCGTCAACGCGCCGCCGAACAGGATGTGCAGCGCGCCTCCCCTCCCAGCGCGAGCCGGGAAGCGGCTCCCGCCGCGCCAGCCGTCTCGGGGCGGCGCCCGAGACATCCTCCAGAGCCGCGGGATCTCATAGATATATACAGACTTACGCCGCATCCGCCGACCCCGTGTTATATTATGTGGTCTTCTCTGGAAACCGCGGCCCTTGGGCCTTCTTGCATCCCTCTTGGGCGCCTTTTGAGCTGTCTTGGACGCGATGCTTGCGATATATCCTCACCCGGTTTTGCCCTCGTCCTGGCTTCCTCTGATTGACCCGGGCGAGCGCACAGGATCCTGCAGGAGTTTGCTGCATCCTGCAACGCCCGGCTGACCCGGCTTCCCGAAAATCACCTCCTCCGTTCCCCGGAGATCATCGCGGCCAATATGGCGTCTGAGCAGGGCCTCCTCCTCCCCCTCCTGCTCCTCCCCCTTCTTCTCCTCCTCCTCCTCCTCCTCCTCCTCCTCCTCCTCCTCCTCCTCCTCGTCCTCGTCCTCCTCCTCTATCTTCTCCTCCTCCTTGCTCCTCCTCCTCCTTCTCCTCCTCCTCCTCCTCCTCGCTCCTCCTCCTCGCTCCTCCTCCTCCTCCTCCTCGCTCCTCCTCCTCCTCCTCCTCCTCCATCTCCTCCTCCACCCCCCTCTTCCTCCCGCCTTCCCTCCAGAGCCGGCAGGAGGGGTGAGCTCGACGCTCGAGAGGCATCGGGGTCCGAGGCCCCTGGGGGTTCGGGCGCTGCGCCGGTCCTCGTCAGACCTCCAGCCCCGGGATGCTTTAGAGCGGCTGCGCTTGGTCGAGGTTCCGGGGGCCCCAAACCGGTTGTGGAGGACGATCAATGGAGAGGAAGCGTGTTGCCATATAGTTTCCATATATCTAGAACATGTGTTGAACATGTTTCAAACATTAAAAACATGTTTAGAACATGTTTAGAACATTTTTCCGACATTTGAAACACATTTTAAATTCAATGATAGGATTGTTAGGGTGTCCATTGTCGTGGCGTCCACAAGGGTTCGGGGCCACCGCACGGTTTTGGGACTCGGGTCGTTCTCCGAGGACAGCTCGGGCGACGGGGGCCTCCAGGGTCCCAAGGCCGTGCGGTGGCGGACCAGTGCGGCGAGGTCTCGCGGGATCTCGAGGTCACCGCACAGTCTATCACCGCACCGTTTCGGGACTCCAAAAGGTCAAGCAGTGGCGAAACGTCTTGGCTCGCCTACAGCCCTACCAAACAATGTTTTAAGAACCTTTTGTGGTTTCCACGAAGTGTTTTTAGAACATGTCTGGTGGAGTCTGTTTCGTTTTTTTCCCCCATCGGGCTTATGTTCCACGAGCATTGTGTTCTTCTTCGAACGTGCTTGGGTTCTAAGAACATGTCTTGGTAGGACTATAGGAATGCCAGGGCGGTCGGTCCCTGCTCAATATGGCCAGGTCCATCTTGGGCCCTGGACTGGTGTATAGAGTCTATACACCAGTCCATACTATACTATAGTCTACTACTAGGCCTGGAGGTCTGTACTACAGACCTCCAGGCCTAGGCCAGGAGGACCTGTACACCAGTCAAGGGCCCAGGATGGGTCTGGCCAGGGCTGGTTGTGGTGTATTGTTTGGAGCTGTCCTGAGAGGGCCGGGAGCGGGCAGGCCGGTCCCTGCTCCAAAAGGTTCGGGGCTGGCCGGACCGTCGCGAGCGGCCGCTGGTGGCCTCGGTGATGGCTCGAACACCATGACTTGCCGTGCCCTCGGGGGGCGCAGGCAGGCAGCGGAGCGCGCGCTGCCGGCGCTCGTCGTCTCGCCTCCCCCTCGGCTTGCATCCCACCTTCTTGTAGGTCTTGTACTGTGGAGGGTCCATTTCGAGGAAGCATGTTGCCAAATTCGCCGGCCCAACGGGCCAGAGGCGTGCCGAGATCTCCGGTAACTGGTTCACAGTATCTCTAGTTCGCGCGCGCGGGGCGCCCCGGGGGTCTCTTGGGGGCTTGTTGGGGCGCCTCTTGGGCGCCTCTCGGGGCGTCTCGGAAGCCTCTTGGGCCGTCTTTGGGCCGTTTTGGCATGTCGGACCGTCTTGGAGCCGTCTTGGACCCCTCTTGGACCGTCTTGAGCGCCCAAGACGGCCCAAGAAGCGCCCAAGAGGCCTCCAAGACGCCCCGAGCGGCCATTAGGTCCCATCCCTCCGCCCCTCCCCCCCTCTGCACTCCCCCTAGAGGGCTTCGCCCAAACACAACGTCATCACTCATATCTCGCTCTTTCTGTTATTCTACCATAGCTGGATCGAGAATTTGTCGGATTATGTCTGAGCTTGCCCGAACCTTGACTGGAATTTATTTGAGCTGGGTGCAGTCCCGCAGGATCCTTTTAGAGTTGGATCGAGTGTCAATCGGATTATATGAGTGCTGGATCGAGCCCTCGTAGGTTTCGATCGGAGCTGTGTCCAGCCTTATAAGAATCCGGTTCGAGTTAGATCCAGCCCCAGTAGGATTCGATTAGACGTGGGGCGCAATCCAGTAGGATTCTGCAAGAACTGGGTCGAGCCCGAATAGAATTCTGTCAGCGCCGGCGCTTGGCGCGGGCGCTGGCAGCAGGTGCGCCGCCACCGCTGACGTCGTCGCCGTCGTCGGCGCCGTCGTAGGCGCTGCGTAGTGGTCATACACGTAGCTCCGTAATTCCTCTCTCTCCTCGTCCGCCCTCTCCTCCGCCTCCTCCTCCTCCTCCTCCTCCTCCTCCTCCTCCTCCTCGTCTTCCTCCTCCTCCTCCTCCTCCTCCTCCTCTTCTGCCCAATTATCCGGACCAGCCAACGGTTGAATTAGAGGGTGCCATCTCGCCCCCCCTCATTTGCCCACTGCTTCAGCGGCAGCGTTTATGGGGGGGGGACAGACTTCAGAGGAGACGCATCGACCTCCGATCGCCCACTCGTCGCCGATGGGTCCCCGATGTGCGGGCCCCACGGAAACGCACCACCCCCACCTCCACTCCTCGTCCGTCCGCTTCCTTGCCTTTCCTCTTCCCCTCTCCTGCTTGGCGTCGCTCGGACGTGTGCCTTTTTTCTCGGCGTGGGCCATTGAGGAGCGTTTTTGATCATTTGGCGAAAGATGCACGCACGAAATCGAAAAATGCACGGGGAATGGTCGTCCGAGCGATGGCGGAGTGGGAAGGGGCGGGGGAGGAGGTGATGATGGCGTATACCGTTTAGCCCCGTACGATTGCCCACCCTGCCAACCAACGTGCGGGTTGGCCATCGGGGGGCCCCTCGCGGAGCTGCCCGCGATGCATCGCCGAGCCTGGCTCGAGGCCCCCCCCTGGAGGCAACAGGCCCTGAGGGGCACGGGCCCCCGGCGCCCTCCAGGGGCCCAGGTGCGGTCAGAAAGCGACCCCGGAGGAAGAGCGGGTCTCGGGGGAATCGGGGGCGGCAAAGAGGGGGGTTATGACTAGGGGGGGCTGGATATCATGGCGTGGGCCATGATACTTCGCCAGATCGCATGGCGCCTCTTCTTGTTTCATTACGTCCCCGGCCCCCCCCTGGGCCGCGCACGTGCCGCCGGCCATGATTTGCACCCCCCCATCTTGGACAAGTCTTGGCCGCCCCCGAGAAGAGCGTGTCTCGGGAGAAGGCCCCAGGGTGAAGTCGGGCCTGTACCTCGACAGGAGGGATATGCAAGAATATAATCCAAAAATAGCCTGGGGACGATGTTTGAGGGATTTGTTGCATATTTGTTGCGCATTTTCGGTGTATCTTTTATTTTTCGTCCTTAATCCGCCTGTAGGAGGACACGCTTGATTGAATTTCGGGGTTTAGGACCCTTTCCCCTCAGGACCCGCTTCTCGCATGCCAGGAGGCGGTCACGTCACCTGAAGGGTCAGTAAGCCCGCGCGGACGCGCGGGCGGGCAAGCCAGCCCTACCATCGAGCACCCTGCAGTAGGGCCAGCTCAGCAATGTGACGGTGGACAAGAGAGCCTGCACCTGATTTGTCCTTTTGTCCCACGCTAATCGATACGACAGGTTCGCGTCTTGTCGACCGGCAGCGACCCCAGCGCGGGCGTTTAAGGTTGAACGCCGCTTGTGGCCCATCCATCCTTGAACGATCCGTCCTTTTTGAAAGGGTCGATCGTTCAAGCTTGAACGATCCCCGCGGTGTCAGGAACCAACACCGGAGTCGACACGACGCGAGCCTGGCATACCCCCCGCAACGTCCCCTCCTCCCTCTCCGAGCGCACCCCCCCCCGTCCCGGCCAGCAGGCCGACGGCCCGTCGGCGGCGCTGCGCGTGCTGGACGTGCCCGAGGACGAGGACCTGCTGAACGTCGGGATGTGGGAGGACAAGGCGAGTCCGGCGGGAGTGGGGGGGCGGGAACGGGCGGGGCCAGGACGAGGGCAGACCAGAGCGTTTCGGAGCGCTCTTTCCTCCTCCTCCTCCTCCTCCTCCTCCTCCTCCTCCTCCCTCCTCCTCCTCCTCCTCCTCCTCCTCCTCCTCCTCCTCCTCTCCGGAACGCTCTGAGGAGGCCGCGGCGCCCGATACATCCTCCAGAGCCGCCGGGTCTCAGAGGTTCCCGATTTCCGTTCACCCGATTGTATCCTCGCCTTGGCTTCGCCTTGGGAAAAGGCACCCATACCGCGACCCGTCCCTCGCTTTTCCCCCTTCTTGGGCCTTCCGGAAGGGCCCCGTCGCCACCGCCGGATGCGCCTCGAGATCCTGGTCAGAACGCGCCCCGGGAGAGGTCTTGGGAGCAGCGGTATCGGTACCATTCGACTTCCCCGGGGGAGGGATGGTTACCCCGTGGCATCTACAATTTGTCCACGCTGCGCTGGTCCTACTTGTAGTGCAGCCGTCCGATTTCGCAAGAAGCATTCGTTCAGGCAGCGAGTTATCACATGTTCGTGCCCGGCATATTGCCCTTGTTTTTGAGGGCCAGGATTCAAGCATATCAGCGTTTCGCGCATCCCACAAACCAATCCAGACACGATGCCCATCGGAGGAGCGTGCCATCATTTTGAGAGATCGGGGGGAGGTGAGGGCCAGAGGCCCCTTGGATGCCTCCTTGGTGTCTCTTGAGGGCCTCTTGAAAGCATCTTGGGGGCCCTCTTGCCAGCTCTTGGGGGGGCCTCTTGGAGCGTCTTGGTGCCTCAAGGGCGCCTCTTGGCGCCTCTTGGGCAGCCTCTTTGAGGGCTCTCTCAAGGGTTTTTCGTGCCGTCATGGGGCCATCTCTCAAGGGTTGTTCATGCCGTTAAGGCTATCGATCAAAGCAAGGGGTTCCTCGAATAGACTCCCCCATGGAGGTCAAAATCGGTACAACACCTCAGGAACATCAATGTGGTTTGCCTTTTCGCTGAATCCTTCTTGGACGATCCAACGACTCGCGTGGAGCCCCGTCCAGCGGTGGAGGTTGGGGGGGTCAAGACCTCTCCCAGACCCAAACTGTTTGGTTCACTCCCACCCGCCCTCCCAACACATAAGTAGTACCCGAGTCTCAGCATATTCAGCGTTCATCTTTGGATGGACAGCTACTGGGAACCAATGGAGACCCCAGGTGCGCGACGCTGGGGCGAGGTGATCCACGTGTGCCAGGCGCACCATGCGCACCAGGCGCGCCAGGCGCCCCTGGGGCCCAAGCAGGCCATGCACGCCTGGTGCGCCAGATGCGCCAAGTGCTCCACGTGCGCCAAGTTACCCGAGTGCTCCAGCCGCGCCAGGTGCGGCGCCACGTTCGGTGCACACGCAGAGTGTGCCAGGCACGCCTGCTCACATCGGGAAACCTTCCGGCCCCCACCATCCTTGTCGAAAGCCAGTGCGCAATCGCGGAGGAGAGGCCATCATGATGTCTGGTGGGCTTGAGTAGACGGCAAGCTGCCAGCATCCCCGCCGTCCCCGTCAAAAACCCATGCAGAGTGATCGCGGGGTCCCCGCGCATGATCCAGGTTCACCCGCAAAGTGGCGTTTGTGTTGTATTTGGCAGGGGTGGTGGCCGTGCGCACAGCAGGCCAAATGCTGGCACCCCCGCCGTCCCTGCCAACAACAATACTAAAAGGCTCGCGCCCCCCCTCGAACACGACCCAAGATGCTGCCGCAAAGTGCCTGTTGTTTTTCCGAACCATCTTGTGGTGTTGGGTTCTCGGTTTGAATACACACCGCCCCGCGTCACCTCCTCTCCTCTCCTCCTCATCCCTCTCCTTCCTCTTCCCACCACCATCATCATCTCCGTCGTCATCATCATCATCGTCGTCATCATCATTGCCAAGGCGATGGTGCAGGCGGGCAGGGACTACCGCACGGCGGCGAAAGACCTCAATGGGAAGCCCAAGGGCGAGACCGACCTGCTGGGGCCGCCCTTCCTCCACGTCTTCGAGGAGCTGGCTCGAGCGGCCCATGGGCTGGCGGCGGAGAACCACAAGGTCGTGCTGAGCAAGTTCTGGGAGGAGGTCATCCCCCAGAAGCCGCTGATGGAGGTGGTGGAGCAGGTGAAGCACTGCCGCTGCAGGCTGGTTCGCAAGAAGGAACGGGTGGGCAACAAAGTTCGCATCGCGCTGTGCTTCAGCAGCCTGTGGCAGGAACTCGACTGCGCGGTGCTGTCGGCGCTGAGGGTGGCCGACACCGAGTTCAAAGCGGCCCCCCACCAAGGGGCCCGCTGGAGCGCGAAGTGAGCAAGCCCCTGGACGATCTCAACAAAGTGTGAGCGAGGTGAGTCCTGCGGAGATGGAGAAGTTGGCCAGTTGATTTTTCTTTGAGCGTATGGCTAGCACGTTGCGAGCTGGGCTGCTTGACCTAGGTTTGGTTGTGTTTTTTTTGAGGCGGGAGGAGGGGAGAGAGGTCCCCCCGCTTTGTCGAAGAAGAAGAAGGCCAGGACATCAGCAATCCATCGGACCGTCAGAGGACAGTGTTCAAAGACATTAGGTCGTAGTAAAGGCTAGGTATGGCTGTCGTGCTGACTGGCCAGCTCTAGCGGGCCACCCGCCTCAGCGGCGCCAGCGAGCCCCAGCCCTGATGAGGTCAGGCCTGCTGCTGGTACCTTTGCTGCAATGTCGATTGATGGATCAGCATCATCATCGACATCATCGTCCCCATCATCATCGTCATCATCACCCCACCACCCCATCATCCCATCATCATCATCATCATCGTCATCATCATCATCGCCACCTCCGTCCGCACAGCAATCATCATCGGCGTCGCCGTCATCATCGTCACCGTCATCACCATCATCACCATGATCATCGCCATCATCATCGTCATAGCCATCGTCATCGCCACTAAAATCACAATCGTAATCATCATCCTCATTTTCGTCCATATCGTCGTTGTCGTCGCCGTCGTCAGTGTAAAGTCATGATCACCTACATTGCCGTCACCAAGTTGGCACCCCCCACACATTTCGTGGCCCCATTGGTAACTCCACCGAAGGCCCCAGTGGCGGTGTCAACATGCGCCCGCGCCACCCATGTCGGCATACCCTTCACACGTTTTGGCCCCATCGGGAGCTCCACGGAAGGCCCCAGCGCCGGTGACCACATGCGCCCGCGCCATACATGTCGGCACACCCTTCACGCGCTTCGTGGCCCCATACGGAGCACCACCCAAGGCCCCAGTGGCGGCGCCCACATGCGTCCGCGCTACCCATGTCGGCACACCTCGCACACGCTTCGTGGCCCCATAGGGAGCTCCACCGAACGCCCCAGTGGTGGTGGGCACACGCGCCCGCGCTTCCCATTTCGGCACACCCCCGAAACGCCTCGGGTACTCATAGGGAGCTCCACCGAAGACCCCACTGGCGGTGCCCACATGCGTCCGCGCCACCCATGTCGGCACACCCCTCACGCGCTTCGTGGCCCCATAGGGAGCTCCACCGAAAGCCCCACTGGCGGTGCCCGCAGTGCCCACATGCGTCCGCGCTACCCATGTCGGCACACCCCGCACACGCTTCGTGGCCCCATAGGGAGCTCCACCGAACGCCCCAGCGCCGGTGGCCACATGCGACCTCGCCATACATGTCGACACACCCCTCACGCGCTTCGTGGCCCCATAGGAAGCTCCACCGACAACGCCAGTGGCGGTGCCCGCATGCGCCCGCGCCACCCATGTCGGCGCACCCCTCACACGCTTCGTGGCCCCATAAGGGGTTCCACCGAACGCCCAAGTGGCGGTGTGCGCATGCGCCCGCGCCACCCAGTTCGGCAAATCTCTCATACGCCTCGTGGCCCGGAAGGGAATTCCACCGAAGGTCACAATAAGCATATCAAATCACATGGTCTTTTTGGGGGGCGACGGCACTTCCCGCGCTGTGGGTAGAAAGGACGCGGGCCAGTGCAACCTGCCCGATCTCGAGGGGGACGTGAAGTTCACGGAGGTCGCGGCTTGGTGGAAGCATTCGGCGTTGTTGCGCAGCGGTGGACTTTCAGCGGCGTGCAGCAGCAATGATTGCGGGCAGTGCAACGTCCCCCCTCTGATTGATGGCGTCAGCTACACGCATGTCGCCGCCGGGGCGATCTATACCAGAACGAACAAAAGTACCGGGGACTTCTGTGGTTTGCGGATTGTCCACGGGCAGCGAGGGCATCGAATTTCGTGTCCCAGGCACGGGCGCGGGCCGCGGCGCCTCGCTCGATGCTGCGGCAGGCGACGCTGGAGAACCTCGCGGTGATTTTCCATGCAGTGGCGGGCGAGGAGTGCATGAGGACCGCAATCTCGTCCGCAATTTTACTGGAAACGATTTGGCTTATGATGTTCCGAACTTTTTTAAAGCTTCGACCACCAGAAAGAATTTCGAACACCAGAAAAGTACAGAATTTCAATAGTTTTCACGTGTCGGGCCCTGAGAGACTCCTAAGACACTGTTTCGACACTGTTTCGACCCCTTTCTGGGTGTTCGAAATTATGTTTGGGATGTGGTCCTTAAGTACGATGGGGACAACATAAGATTTGGCGTGTTATGAAATTTGTTTGGAAAGTGGCCCAGTGCCGGGCGCGGTGCCAGGATACTCGACGCAGGTCGGCCGGGGGGTTTGGCTGCTCACAGACGCTTGCGCGAAGGGCGACGCCAGCGTGAGCGCCCCCGACGCCCCGAAAATGGGCGCCGGCCATCGAGCTTTTTCCTTGCCAGCCTTAGGTCGGGCCTGTCCCTTTACAGATTGAATATTCAAAAAATAGTATTAAACAACTATGCTGATGTGTTGGGGATGTTGTTTTTGATTAATTCTTGCGTCTGTTTTAACTCTTGTTTGTTTTTCTTCGAGAATCCGCCTGTAGGGGGACATGCCCTGCCTAATGCCAGCCCTCCGAAACATTTGCGTTCGCAGCTGGACAGGTTCGCCACGCGCGCTAACCAGTGCAGGAGGAAGGCGAGGGAACTGGCCAGGGAGCCGGGCTTCAGCGAGTTCATCCGCGAAGCCTGAGCTGAGGGGTTGCCGTGACGGTTAGCCGCGCGCGAGCCAGCGGCGCGCGATGGCTGTCGCAGACGCTTGGATGGCCCCAGCCCGTCGTCGGAACCCCTCGCCAGAGGGTGACCGGCGCTTGTCGGTGGGGATTCCAACCACATCGCGTTTTTTTCGCGTCGCCTCGCCGCGCAGTGCGGTTGTGGATGACCCCCGCGCGTCCATGGGATTCCCTGGGATGACCGGACACCGTCGGCGGGGATTTCCCAGTCATTTGCGCGCGGCGCCGCCTGCGCGGTGCGTTCGGCGCGGCTCGCTATAGGCCTGGAGACAAAATTTCCCCCCTCACCTCCCGCTCCTATTGCCTCCATCACCTCCTGACCGCCCGCCCGCCCAGTCCCGTGTTTGCTGCTGCCGCCTTGCCCCTGGCATCCTCGCGGTGCCTCCATGACTCTTATCCTGCGTGCAAATGCCAAGTCTCAAGATGCACTGATGCTGACGTAGCGCCTCGCCTGATAGAGCCCTCCTGCTCCGCGCGTCGCCCCCGTGCCGCAGCGCCTTGCGGCTCGTCCTCCCTGCGGCGCGCTGCCTGTGAGAGAGGGGCCCGTCCTCGCGCCATTCGTAGTTAGCTTGCCCCCCGCTTTCGTGTCAAATCTTTCCGTGGTATTCGCAGCTGCATACGGTTGGTCCTTCGCCAGGCTTTTTGTTGACAGGGTTGGGGGGGCTCGTTGTCCCCGGAGTTTCGCCTGCAAGTGCGCGTGCTTGTCGAAGCTCCAGGAGTACAGCTTTCTGTTTGTATATTGCCCCGTCTGGAGTGTTGCACGGCGTCGTTGTCGTACGCGGCGTACTTGACCACAGTGATGGAAGCTAGCGGGCCCCAACAAAGCGCCGACGACGCTCCAAACGAGCCGCCGTCTGCCTCTCCCATGCTCAGCGCGGCGGTCGTGACCGTTCGCGAAGCTTTGCGGCCTGCCCTTCAAACGGTTTTTTTCGTGTCCGCCCCGTTCCCCCCGCTCGAACGCGCCTTGCCTCCCAGCTAACTGCCGAGGAGACGGAGGAGAGGAGGTCAACAGGGGATCTCCAGAGGGCCCCGGGGGAGAGGTGGGAGAGCATGGGGGGAGCGAAGAGGTGGAGGAGGAGGAGGAGGAGGAGGATAATCCGGAGGAGGAACAGCTGGAGGAGGAGGAGCTGGAGGAACAGGAGGAAGAGGAGGAGAAGGAGGAGGAGGAGGAAAAGGAGGAACAGGAGGAGGAGGATGAGGAACAGCTGCAGGAACAGCTGGAGGAGGAGGGGGAGGAGGAAGAGGAGGAGGAGGAGGAGGAACAGCTGGAGGAGGAGGAGGAGGAGGAACAGCCGGAGGAACTGCTGAAGGAGGAGGAGGAGGAGGAGGAGGAGGAGGAGGGTGCTCCACCCACGCCCCGTGCGCGCGTCAGGCGACCAAGCAGTGGTGCAAGTTCGACGTGCCGGGCCCGGGGGACTTCGGCGTGTGGCTCAGCAGGAAGCGCGTGCCCGACGTGGAGGCTACGCGTGGAAGGGAGTCCTCCTCCTCGTCCCCCCTTCTCCTCGTCCCCCCTTCTCCTCCTTCTCCTCCTCCTTTCCCTCCTTCTCCTCCGTCTCCTCCTCCTCCTCCTCCTCCTCCTCCTCCTCCTCGTTCTCCTCCTCCTCCTCATCCTCCTCCTTCTCCTCCTCCTCGCTCACGTGCTGTCAGAACCCACGGCGGCCGCTGCTGGGCAGGCAGCCTGCTCATTAGTAAACGGGGTAGTAGCTAAGGGGACTCTTCAAGCGAGAACGGGGTGACAAGGCATTTACCTCGCACTAATGCGTGATAAGTCGGGACGACAGAAGCGCCGAGACATCATCGTAACTCTGGGCGGCGGGGTTTACCTCGCACCTTGTGCGCGGCAGATCAAGTCTTCGAAAACACCATGGAAACACACACACGCACACACCCTTGGCTATCGGCCCGTTTACTAACGCCCCGTTTGCAAGGGCTTGGGTCTCCAGTGGACAGCGTCCGCGGCGACGCCGACAACGAGTCCTGCTCAGAAGGAACGAGTCGAAGTCTCTTAGATGGGGTCGGAGTAGATGTGGTCGGAGGATCGCGCCGCATCGCCACCGCATCGCCGATGCATCGGCGATGTATCGGCGATGCACCAGCGATGCATCGGCGACTTCCGCGTGGAGAGAATCGGGCTCCGCATCGGGCCACATCGGAGATGCACCGGCGATGCGGCGCGATCCTCCGACCCCATCTACTCCGACCCCATTCATGAGGCCTAACATCGGGGATGGACAGAACCCCCTTTAGTGAAACGTGGCTTAGTGAAAACGACCTCGGGCCCAAACCTGGCAGGCGCAAGCCTGGAAAATGCCGGCCGCGGCGCCCTCTCGAGAAACGAAGACGGACAATTCACGAAATCAATGTGTCTGGGTGGGGGCTCTGTCCACCCCCGATAGAATCGAAAACCCTAATAAGGACGCGCGGCAAGGACGCAAGACCTTTGGAAGCCGAAGTTGGGATTTTTGGGGCGGCGGACGAGGAAAACCTCAAGGACGCAAGAGCAAGGAAGAGCAAGGACGCACGGGTACCCTGAGCAAAGTCGCGCGTCCGTATTAGGGCTTTTGACTGCAGAACAAGGAATGCTGTCACCCCTCGGTCCCATGCTGCCCGCACCCATCTGGACCGCACCCTCCACCGACGCGGGCCCGCGTGCGGGCTCGCCCCGCAGCGGCCGCGCGCCCCTGCGCAAACGGAGGCAGGCTCCGATGCTGTGTTTTATTGTATGGCTCGCGGCAGGGCTGAACATAAACGGTGTTTTTCGTGTTCGTTTTGTTTTCGTTTTCCCTCGTTCTGTCTTCAATCCGCCTTCAACGCAAGACGAGATCGAAACGAAACCGGCCCACGAAATCGCCAAAACTCCGTTTAGGTCCACCCCTGGTTCGCGGTGGTGCCTGTCTGGCCACGTACCGGGTCGCGCCGGCGCCGTGCGGGAAACTACAGTCCCTAAGCGTTCCCAGGCGGCGCCGGTGCGTGAATGGCCGCCCCCAGTCCCGCCCGTTATCGCCAAGGGATGCAGAAACGATCCCAAGGAGAAAGATACATTCGGATAATGGTATATCGGGGATCTCTCAGAACCGGCGGGATTGGAGGACGCTTCGAGCGCAGACAGTCGGTTCTGGAATGCACTGGGGGCTGATTTATCCTCTCATCCGAGGCCTGCCTGGTCAATGCTCAAGCAGGGACTCCTGTCCAGTCGACCTCTCATCGGTTGACGCGCCCAGAACACAACACTGGCAAGGATGATGACCAGCAATATGCAGCTCAACGTTCGAGAAGGAAGAGAGGAGGACAAACAGGGAGAACACGGAGGAGGGAGGAAGTTGGACGAGGCAGGCCGAAGGAGGAAATACTGCACCCCTCGGTCGGAAGAAGGGGTATAAACGTGAACCAAGATGGCACAGAGAACATATTGAGTTGCGGCCTTCACCCTGAGGCCACTCGATTTTGACAACGAACTGCCATCTATCCGTGCAGCTGCTGCACACGTTCGAAATTCTGGTCATTAGATATAATGAAGTTTGAAGAGAGGCCATCCCTGTAACCGTTGCAAGCTTTTAACACAAATGTGCCTGCCTCGGTGCCGAGCCGAGAGCTCGATTTCGACCACGCCCCTCCGTTCCTGAGACCGTTGCAGACTTCAAGCTTCACGGACACCAGTGGTCAGGAAATCTCTGGCTGAACGCCCAGCCCGCCATTCACCGACACGTTTGGGGGTGCGACAGAGAGTTGTCTGTCGTGGAAATGCGGGCCAGGAGGGTGGAGGAAGAGCGGGAGGACGGGGGGGGCAGAGGAGGAGGCACAGGAAGAGGGAGGGACGAGAGAGTAAGTGGGACAGAGGAGGAAGAGGAGGAGGAGGAGGAGGAGGAGGAGGAGGAGGAGGAGGAGGAGGAGGAGGAGGA
>CAUYUJ010014152.1:349488-391988 GCA_963575745.1 Prorocentrum cordatum
AGGAGGAGGAGGAGGAGGAGGAGGAGGAGGAGGAGGGAGGAGGAGGGAGCTGGAGAAGGAGGAGAAGGAGGAGGAGGGAGCAGGAGGGAGGAGAGGAAGGGGGTAATAGTCTCAGGGAGGGAGGCATCGCCCCCCCCCGATGGGCCAGATTCAAGCAGCAGCGGAGCGTCCTGGCGTGCCAGTGGGCCTTCCAAGCAAGGTTCTGAGAACCTGTTTGTGGTCTCCACGAAATGTGCTTAGAACATTTCTGGCTGGGACTCTCTTGCTTTGACACATCGGCGCTATGTTCTAAGAACATTGCTTTGTTATTGGAACATGTTTGGGTTCTAAGATCATGTCGTGGTAGGCCTATAGGAATGCTGGGACGGTCAGTCCCTGCTCAACAGATAGCGCCGAGAGGGCCGTCATTCGAGGAAGAAAACACACAAACATGAATTCGCAACGCTCCGCGCGGATTTCTCGGATCTGCGCTGGGGGCCCTTGGCGCGGTCCGCGCGCCAGGGAGGGGGATCTGGCGCAAATCCAAGAAATCAGTGCGGAGCGCCAAAAGTTCATGTTTATTTTTTATTCCTCTAGTCATGGCCCACAGGACCGAGAGGCCAGTCATCATGATAGGGCCGACAGGCTGGTCAACGCCGATCGGGCCCGATAGGGCCAATCGCCGGACTGTTGGTGATAATTGTTTCCCCCGCCGCGAGCTAGTTCTCCCTGTCGTTCCCCTTCCTAGGTGGGGTTGGGTAAAATCGCTCCGCATCGCCAATGCATCGGCGATGTGGCGCTCGGTAGAGACCGATGTTGTGTTGTGCGACCGCAATTTGTCCGCTTCTCCACTGCACCGCGGTGCGCTGAACTGTGGGGCGTTGGTCTTGGGATTGTCCTTGGCTCCCTTGCTCTCCCCTGAGATCTGCGGAGCGCAGGGCCCCAGCTTTCGGCGTCATGCTCCGAGCCAGATCGATCTGCTCGGGTCCTGGAACTGGACAGCGAGCGCAAACGTGTTTGTTGCAAACAATTGGCAGCGCCCAGATTAGAGGTTCCTCCTCCTCCCAGCTCAAGAGACGGGGGTCAGTGCAAACGGGGGTCAGCCTGAGCGCCCGGTCTTGCAGAATCCGGCAGAGCCAGGGGGTGCATTGGCCAGGGCTTGGGTGCAGGACCCTGCAGGATTCTGCAGGATCCACCTCCTTCTCCTCCTCCTGCAGAGCCTGACTGATCTGGGTCTGGACTGACCCGGTTCAGAAATTGGATCTTTGATCATGTTCCGAGCCTGATCGATCCGTGAGGGCCCCGAACCCCGAAAACGAGTGCAAACGCGTTGCGTGGGAAAGTGCAACGCCCAGGTTACAGGTTCCCCCCTCCTCCTCCTCCTCCTCCTACTCCTCCTCCTCTTCCTCCTCCTCCTCCTCCTCCTGCACCTCTCAGGGGGGGCCCAACCGACCCCCAGCACACCATCCCCTTCCGTGACGTCCCCCTCGCCTTGCCCCAAGGCGTATGTATGCGGCTGGAGGGAGGCTTGAAACTTAGAAGGCGAGGGTGACGTCACGGAAGGGGATGGTGTTGCAGGGGTCGGTTAGATCGCGCCTGTATTTCTTCCCCAAACGAACAGATGGTGGAAAGTTGCGCCGCGGTGGCGGGGCAGAGTGGGGAAGGAGGAGGAGGAGGAGGAGACGAGGAAGAGGAGAAGAGGAGAAGAGAAGGAGTAGAAGGAGGAGAAGAGGAGAAGAGGAGAAGAGAAGATGAAGAGGAGAAGAGAAGAAAAGGATAAGAGGACGTGGATGAGAGGAGAGGAGAAGCGAGCAGAGAAGAGATGAGAGGAGAGGAGGGTCGAGGTGAGGCGAGGCGAGGCGAGGCGAGGCGAGGTGAGTAGAAGAGATGAGATGAGAGGAGAGGAGGGGAGAGGAGAGGAGATGAGGAGACGAGAGGATGAGGAGATGAGAAGATGAGGAGGAGGAGGAGGAGAAGGAGGAGGAGCAGGAGGAGGAGACGGAGAAGAACATCGAGGAGGAGGAACTCGAGGAGGAGGAGCAGCAGCAGGAGCAGGGGGAGGAGGAAGAGGAGGAGGAGGAGGGGTGAGGAGGAGGAGGAGGAGGGAGGAGGAGAGGAGGGAGAGGAAGTGAGGGGAGGGGAGGGGAGGGGAGGGGAGGAGAGGGGAGGAGAGGAGAGGAGAGGAGAGGAGAGGAGGAGAAGGAGGAGGAGGAGGAGGAGGAGGAGGAGGAGGAGAAGGCGCAGGAGGAGGAGGAGGAGGAGGAAGAGCAGGGAGGAGGAGAAGGATGAACAGGGCAAAGGGTGGCGGAGAGAGAGCGGCGAGGGCGGCGGGTCAGAGCGAGCAATGGAGGCCCCGCGGGCCAGTGGAGGGCGAGCGCCGGTTCCACCCCGCGGGTGCGCCGAAGGCCTGCGCCCCGCCCTTTGCGGACGAGGGGTGGAGCTAGCGGGGTGCACGTACGGTTAAGTCGGGCCTGTCCGTCTACAGGTGGGACAGTCAACAATAGTATGAAAACATAGTCGGTGAACGATTTTCTGACTCTTTTGGAGCGTTTTTTGAGCATGTTCTGAGTATTTTCCATTTTTGCCAAAAATCCCCCTGTAGGTGGACAGGCCCGACCTAAACGTACGGCTGGCGGTGCAGAGATGTCGACCACATACACGTACGTGCACGTTGGTCGTTGAAAGTATATAGGTGTTTTTGGGGTTCCCAGACGCCAATCTACGCTGGGCGCTGCCCCTGCTTCAAGGGTGGGGTGCTGGCAGGGACAGCGTGCTTCTCGGAGACCTATGTGAGTGAACGGTCTGGCTCTACCGAGAAGGGCGAAAGTGGCAGGGGGGGAGAAGACGTTGAGGCAGGAGTGAGAGCATCGTCGACCCCATGCCCCTATCGAGCGTGGGCGTTCCGTCTTGCGCCCCTTGGCGCCGCATGTTTGTCTGGCCTGTGCGTTGGGCCCCCTCTCCATTACTCGAAGAAGAGCAATTATCCCAGTGCGATCCTACCTAGGAGTTGGAGCCTCTAGGAAAGCAACATTAGTTTGGGCGGCAGCAATAGTGGATGCTGTGCTGCGCTATGCTCTGCTCTGCAATGCTATGCTATGCTATGCTATGCTGCGCAATGCTATGCTGGACTAGGCTATGCTAGGCTAGGCTATGCCATGCTATGCTATGTTGCGCTATGCTATGCTGCGCTAATGCTATGCTATGCTATGCTATGCTATGCTATCTATGCTTTTGCATTGCCTTCACTTTTGCCTTTGCTTTTGCTGTTGCTTGGCACCTACGGAGCGCAACTGGGGGAGCCGCGCGTTTGCTTTTACCTTTGCTGTTGCTTTTGCTTGGCTCCCAGGGGACTGGGGGAACCGCCTGGGGCGGGTTACACTGCCCGGCCCCTTTAAGCGAAGACAGTAAGAACCCTTCTAGGCAGAGCCTAGGTAGGGAAAAACACACAAACATAAACTTTTGGCGCTCCGCGGGGATTTCTTGGATCCGCGCTGGGCCCCCCCCTGGCGGCGCCTCTGGCGCCGCCCCTGGCGCGCTCCACGCGCCAGGGAGGGGGGTCCAGCGCAGATCCAAGAAATCCGCTCGGAGCGCCAACAGTCTATGTCTATGCCTTTTTGTCTAAACTCCACCATGGAGTACCGAAGTGAGCAGCACAAATCCGCTGCAGCACGTCTGCGAGGTCGGTGCAGTAACGCGTCGCACTGGTCGTGGAGGCTCGAAGCAGAAACATTTGCAGAAAGTTCCTGGACGCCCGCCCAGATTTCTCGGATCGCCTGCGACGCTGCCCTTTGGCGAGCTCCGTGCGCCAGGGAAGGGGGGCCCAGCGCCAGTCCGAGGAAAAGCCCGCGCGGACCTCTGCAAGTTTCTATGTTTCTGCTTGTGTGTGTGTGTTCGTCGAGAGGCATTTCGACGTAACGGCTCAGCATGCCATGGGCACAGCTCAGCATGCCCACGGCGTCACGTGCCTCCCCTTGCCTCGGGCTCAGATGCTGCAGATCTCTGCACTTTGTAAGCAGCTCTCTTCGTCTCCAGCTTGTTCCTCCACCGCCTCATGGCCTTTATGTAAGTGCGTCATCCCTCCATGCCCTCCTCACGCTTCATCCCTCTACCCTTCCTCTTGCCTGGCGCCTTCGGCCACCTCCCGCCGTCATCGTCGTATCCGCGCCCACCCCCAGTGCGTCCCTCGACCGGCTCTTTTATGCAGCTTTCGCTTGTCTTCTCTGCCACTTGTGAGTTGTTGCGGCCCAGGGTCACCCTCCACTTCTGCCAGCCCTCAGCAGAGGTTTTCTGGACGTGCCACGGCTCGAGGAATCCCGAGGAGAGCGCCCAGTGGATCGACAAGATCGTGAGCCGCGTCGAAGCCGGGGACC
The DNA here is from genome assembly GCA_963575745.1 of Prorocentrum cordatum. Classification (NCBI taxonomy): domain Eukaryota; class Dinophyceae; order Prorocentrales; family Prorocentraceae; genus Prorocentrum; species Prorocentrum cordatum. The sequence goes on from CAUYUJ010014152.1 coordinate 353,838, forward strand.
AGCCTTGCTCTTGTTGCTCCAGCCGCCTCGCACGACACTTCTGGACCTTGTGCACAGACCCCAGGCCACGTCGAAGTCGGGCTCCATCATACTGGGTCTCCTGATGCGAGCCGACTCATCAATTGGCCCCTCTGCAGGCTCCATGTTTCTGTGAGCGTGCGCGTGACGCGAGCACGGGCCTGCCGCCCCTGAGCTGGTCCCTGTCTCGAGATGTTCCCCCACTGATTCGGACGACATTCCTGGCGGGTTAAATTCAGTGTCGGCGCTGGTATGTCCATTGTCAAACCTAGGCCAAATCCGACACAATCCTGGCAACTTCGACTCAATCCCGCTCACTCTGGCTTAATTCCGGCCAATCCCGTTTTATCCCGGGCTTAATCCAGCCCGATCCGGCTCGGCCCTCTTTTCGAGCACGTTAGCCCCTGATCTCGAGGCAAAAACCACCCCGACCCCAACACTTGGCGGTCACTAGACGACTCTGGGCGTTGACGGAGCAGCCCTGTCGCGTACGACTCCCTCCTGGGGTGCGATGACCTACCGAACAGCTCCGCTGGCCGGGGTGCTTCTGTCGAGGGCGGACCTCTTGCTCCCCATCATCAGGAGGGAAAGAAACACACAGACACAATTAAAATATGGGAAAATATGGGAATTTCGCGGGAAGACAAAAACCAAGAAAATATAGGAAAATATGAGGAATCGTTTCATTTGTGTGTATTTATATGTGTGTGTGTGTCCTTGGGCCCCTTGAATCAAACCGCTCCCACGAAGGCCTCCCGGGAGTCTCTCCCCGACCCCGAGAGCCGGTCCCCAGGGCTCGAGCTGCCATGGGGTGCTTCGGCGACGCCGTGGGCCGTCTTCCCACGAAGGCCTCCTGCAGGAGTCGCCTCCCGACCCCGAGCCGCTCCCCCGGGAGGCTCGAGCTGCCAGGGGTGCTTTCGGGGGCGGAAGAGAGGGGGGTGATGACTTAGGGGGGGGGATGGATATCATGGCGGGGGCCATGATATTTCCCCAGATTTCATGGCGCTTCTTCTTATTTCATTACGTCCCTGGCCCCCCCGCTGGGCCGCGGACATGCCGACGGTCATGATTTGCACCCCCCCTCTTGGACACCCCCCTCGTGGCCGCTCCCGATGCTTCGGCGACGCCGTGGGCCGTCTTCTCCCAGTTGGCCCTCGTTTCAAGGGAGGAAAAAGCCACCCGCACCGGACAACTGGCGTTTTTCCTAAACGGCTCTCGGCGTGTACGAAACGGCCCTGCCCTGTTCGATTCCTTCGCTGGGCGCGTTTCCTGAAGGCCTCGCGTGTCGGGGCGGTTATTTTCGGGGTGGTTCTTCTGCCCTCTACAGTCAAAAACCCTAAGAAGGACGCGCGACTTTGCTCAGGGTACCCTTGCGTCCTTGCTCTTCCTGGCTCTTGCGTCTCCGTCCTTCCCTGGTTCCGTCTTAGGGTTTCCGTCGTCCGCCGCCCCAGAAATCCCAATTTCGGCTTCCAAGGGTCTTGCGTCCTTACCGCGCGTCCTTACTAGGCGTTTTTGATTCTGTCGGGGGTGGACAGAGCCCCCACCCTGACACGTCGATTAGTGAACTGTCCGTCTTCGTTTCTCGAGAGGGTGCCGCGGCCGGCATTTTCCAGGCTTGCGCCTGCCAGGTTTGGGCCCGATGTCGTTTTCCCTAAACCACGTTTTACTAAAGGGGGTTCTGTCCATCCCCGATGTTAGGCCTCCTGAGTGGGGTCGGAGCAGATGGGGTCGGAGGACCGCGCCGCATCGCCGATGCATCTCCGATGTGGCCCGATGCGGAGCCCGATCTTCTCCACGCGGAAGCCGCAAACGCATCGCCGGTGCATCGCCGGTGCATCGCCGTCAGGGTTCTTGATTGTACCGTTGCCGCAGCAGGAGGGCGGGGCGGCGGCGGAGCGAGGGCGGGCGGAGGGCTTTGCAAAAAAACCAAGGGTTGCAACAAAAAACAGGATTGCAAAACAAAAACCCGGATTGCAAAAAAAACCGAAGGATTGCAAAACAACTGTTTTTTTCCAATCCTTTTTGCAATCGCACGACGGCGAGGCGCACCGCCTCGGCTCGAGGCCCCCGCGGGCGGGGGCCTCGGGGCGGGGCGCTGCCGCGGGCGCCGGGCGCTCCCGCGGGCGCCGCGGGCGCCGCGCTGCGGGGGGGGGCGAGCTGCGCGGGCGCCGCCGAGAGAGAGTGGTGGGCCTGTTTTCCACCACCACCACCACCACCACGAGTTGGAGGGGGAGGGTGTCCTCCTCCCCCTCCTCCTCCTCCCCTCCTCCTCCTCCTCCTCCTCTACCTCCTTCTCTTCCTCCTCCTCCTCCTCCTCCTCCTCCTCCTCCTCCTTCCCCCCTCCAAGTTATGGTGGTGGTGGTGGAAAACAGGCCCATCAGAGAGGTCGGAGGGACGCCAACAGCACACCACCACCAGCCATGGTCAAGCAGTGGCGAAGCGTCCTGGCTCGCCTGTAGCCCTACCAAGCAATGTTCTAAGAACCTTTTGTGGTTTCCACGAGATGCTCTTAGAACATTTCTGGCGGAGTCTGTCTTGTTTTATCACATCGGGCTTATGTTCTAAGAATATTGTTTTTGCTATTCCAATTTTGGGGTTCTAAGAACATTTCGTGGTAGGCCTATAGGAATGCCGGGACGGTCGGTCCCTGCTCAAGAGAGAGAGGTCGGAGGGACGCCAACAGTACACCACCACCAGCCATGGCCAGGTCCATCTTGGGCCCTGGACTGGTGTATAGACCTCCAGGCCTAGGCCAGGAGAACCTGTGCACCAGTCAAGGGCCCAGGATGGGCCTGGCCAGGGCTGGTGGTGGTGTATTGTTTGGAGCTATCCTGAGAGGGCCGGGAGCGGGCAGGAGAGGGGGATCCGCGGGAGCCTTGAGGTGCGGGTCAGTGCAAACGGGGGTCAGCCAGAGCGCCCGACCCTGCAGGATCCTGCAGGGCCGGGGTCACATGGACCCGGGTTTGGGTGCAGCATCCGGCAGGATCTTGCAGGATCTCGCAAGGTCTGACTGACCCGGGCCTGGGTTGACCCGGGTCAGAAGATTTCCGAGGGGTGATGATTTAGGGTTAAGTCGGGCGTGTCCTTCTACAGGAGGGATCTTCCAAAAAGACAAACACTAGTCTCGGGACGATTTTTTGAGTATTTGTTTTGGCTACCGACGTCGGCGTTCCCCGTGACGGCTGACAATGTCGCTTGCGCTGCAAAGACGGTGCGTTGAAAAGCACATCGTGCAAATAAGGGGCGAGATGGGGGAGGAGGAAAATGATAATGGGAGTGCGGGGGAGGAGCAAGAGGAGAAGGATAGGAGCAGGACGAGCAGGAGGAGGCAGAGGAGGGGGAGGACGATGACGTGGGAGAGGGAGGAGGAGAAGAAGTTGGATGGGGGACGAGGATTGGGACATATCGAGAGGGTTTAATACGACGGTGGCAATGAGACTGCTGAGGAGGAGGAGGGGGAGGAAGGGGCAGGAGGAGGAGGAGGAGGAGGAGGAGGAGAAGGAGGAAGAGGAGGAGGAGGAGGAGGAGGAAGAAAAGGCGGAGGAGGACGAGGAATATGGCGTGGGAGAAAGAGGAGAATGATGATGATGAGGGGGGGGGGGAAGAGGAAACAAATAAGGGAGATACATGGATTAGGCTCCGGCGCATTTGTCACCGTGCGTGAGCTGTGGGTGAGATGCCACCCGGGTGGCTGATGGGGTCTCATGGGAGGCTTCTGGGGGGCCTCGTGGAAACAGTGTTTGAACCTCGTGGGGACCTCTTGGGAGGCGTCTTAGCGGCCTTTTGGGGCCATTGAGTGGTTTTGGGGGGACTTCTCGGGGCCGAAGGCTGGCAGCGTCCGTTTGGGTGTGCCCTCTGGGCCCCTTTCGAAGCCGTTCCGGGTCCGTTCTTAGCCGTTTGGGGGGCCTCATGGGCCGTCCTGGTGCCTTTTTTGGCCGTCTGGAAACCGTCTCGGGAGCCTTATGGGCCGTCTTGCGCCGACTTTTGAGCCCCATGGGGCCGTTTTCGACGTTATGGAAGCCAAGGAAGCGAATCTGCTAAACTTGTAACGTTTCCCTTCTGGAATGGGACGATGTTTGCCTGTTGGGGCCTCCTTGGGAAACTTCTTGGCGGCCTCTGGCAGCATCTTCGGGGCGTATTGGGCCGTTTCGAAACAAGCTTTGGCGGCTTGGAATAATCGTTCAGCGTCTTGAAGCTCTCTTGGACCGTCTTGGCCCGTTTGGGGCCTTTTATGGCCCCATGACGCGCTCGTGCTGGGGTCGTCCGCGGCGGCCATGGCCGGGGGAGGGGTCAATTCCCATTTGGGGTCCCTGGGGGGGACTAGAGGGGGGGAACTGAACACGCCTGGAGACCCACAACGGGTCGGCGGATTTGGATGCGATTGTGTTTCGGCGCACGTGCCGATATTTTGGGCACGTCGACCAGCTCATTGACAGTTCCGCGGAGCTTTTTTTTTGCCAAGTATTCAGATGGAACTGTCATTCCGAGGGCCGTTTGGCTTTGCACATCTTCTTGGACAAACAAGGCCATGGTTGGTTTTCACCATGGCACTATGAAAATATTTATGTTTCAGCATTCTCTCTCATTATATATATATATGTATATATATATATATATATATATTGGAAGTCTGCTGCATTACATCTTAACTTATGGAAGAGTTCCGAGCCAGAGTGGCTGCATGACATGTCAGGCGCTTATGTACTGAAGGCGATCTATTGCACCGTCTCGGTTGCTGGGGTCGACGGAGCGTTTTCTCCGTCATGAGACGGTAAACATAACCAGAAACACATCTCCATTTTTCTGAGCATCATCTGCCTCATCACCATCATCTTCTGGCACGCTGCTGCGAATGAAGCCGCTGCGCAGTCTCCGCCGCGCCTCGCCGAGGAGTGCGCGTGCTGCTCGAGAGCCCCTGTCGCCCCCTCCCTCGTGCCCGCCCCCCCCCCCCCCTCCTCCTCCTCCTCCTCCTCCTCCTCCTCCTCCTCCTCCAGAACAGAAGGCGCTGACGAATCAATCCTCGATTCTCGCCCTCTCTCTCTCTCTCTCCGCCTCCGCGGCCCCGCCCCTGCGCCGCCGGCCGGCTGCGGCCGCCCGCCTGCTGGAGGACCTGCCGCCGCCGGTGGCCTTCAAGGGCAAGCTCTACGCGGACCGCGCGGGGTGGGGCGGGGCGCCTCGGGGCCCCTTGGGGGGCGGGGCGGCGGGCAAGGCGCCAGGATCGAGAGGAGGAGGAGGAGGAGGAGGAGGAGGAGGAAAAGGAGGAAAAGGAGGAAAAGGAGGAACAGGAGGAGGAGGAGGAGGAAGAGGAGGAAAAGGAGGAGGAAGAGGAAGAGGAGGAGGAGGAGGAGGAGGAAGAGGAGGAAAAGGAGGAGGAGGAGGAAAAACGCCACACTCCTGTAGGTTGGTTTCACGTAAGAAAGGAGGAGGAGCTGACGAGCGAACAACACACGCCCATACCCGTAGGGTGATGTCGGAGGGTGCGGGGTGTGTGGGTGCGGGTTGTGACAAGTCGGGCATGTCCCTCTGCAGGAAGAGTATTCAAAAATGGTCCCCAAATAGTCTTGGGTCGATTTGCCGTGCTCTTTTGATTAGTATTGGATTGTTGCGAGGGCCTTACGGCCGGTGCCGCCGACCCTGAAGACGGCGACAACGAGGACGACGGTGATGTTGAGGATCAAGTTGCAGAGGACGCTAGGGAGCAGGAGGGGGGAGGAGGAGGAGGAGGAGGAGGAGGAGGAGGAGGAGGAGGAGGAGGAGGAGGTGCGAGGGGGAGGAGGAGGACGAGGAGTGTGGGGAGAGGGACGAGGAGGGGAAGACGAGGAGGGGGGAGAGCAGGGGGGAGAGCGAGGCGAGCAGGGACGCATTTGCAGGAGAAGGACGGTTGACAAGGAGGAGGGGCAGCGGTGGGTAGAGCGTGGCGAGCATGAGCAGCAGGAGACGGAGGAGGAAAGCAATGACCAGCATGTTGACGATGATGACGACGACGCGGATGATCTCGGTGATGATGACGATGATGATGTCGTTGAGGGTGGGGGGGGGTAAAACCGGCGGCAGGAGAAGTTGGAGGAGGAGTAGGAATGTGAGGATGATGGCAATGGTAATGAGGGGGATCAGGAAGGGGATGAAGAGGAGGAGCCCGAGGCCGAGGAGGAGCGGGAGTAAGAGGCGGAGGAGGAAGATGGCGAGCATGGGGAGGCTCACGAGGTTGAGGAAAACAATGGGGAGGATGCACATACTCTTGTCCGGGGTGGTTCCCCGGAAAGGCTGATGGTGGACATTGACGACGTGAAGACGATGACGACCACGTCGACGAAGATGACGACCACGACGCTCACGACGACGATGGACGACGATGGACGACCAACTGTTTTTGGGGCAGCGCGTCCGTGGCCGAAAGAGGAAAACGAGGGTCAGGAGAGGCAGGGAAACGGGAGCGTCGGGGAGTGGGGGAGTCGTATCTGCCAATGGAACCCCCTAGGACCACCCTTGGACCCTCCTCGGGACCCCATCCCGGGGACCTCCCCCCCCGGCGGGGAAGGGATCAAAGGGAAGGAAGGGGCTTCCCTTCGACTCAACTACAACGTTGCTGAATTTCGCTGTGTCTGGCGCGCTCGAGGAGGAGAGCCCGACGACGAGTCAAACGGAAAAGCCTCTTCCACACGCCGACAGGGTCGGCAGATTTTGAACTATCTCTTTTGCTTCTTCCATAAAGTCCGCTTGTAGGACCCCATGGGGAGGCTCCCGTTCGAGCGGGGGGCCCATCCGACAGCATGCACCCATAACCCTCTCCGTCCTCCCTATGGGTATGGCTGTGTGCGTGTGTGTGTGTGTGTGTGTGTGTGTGTGTGTTGTTCGTCCTCTTGCATGGTGGCTTAATTCGCGTTCAGTGCTCCACACCACGCTTCTTTCGCCAGCGCAGATTGCTTGCACATCAGGGACAGAGAGGACGAGGACCTGGATCTACGAGGCGGAGGATCGATGGGGAAGAGGAGGAGGATCGAGGATCGAGAATGATGGGGATGAGGATGGACATGAATCGAGGAGGAGGAGAAGGAGGAGGAGGAGGGGGAATATGGGGAGGGTCGAGGATGAGGATCAGGAGAAGCAGGAGGATTGAATATCGATGCTCGGGGATCGAGGAGGGGAAGGAGGAGGATCGGGGAGGAGGGTCGAACAGAGGGCGTAGGGTCGAGGATAGCGGGGCAGGAGGATCGAGGAGGAGGTCAATGGCCAGGCTCGCGTGGGCTCTTGATTTCGGGGCCCTTGCGTGTTCCAAGCGAAGCTCGAGGGAGGGGGCTTCGATGCTCTCAGGTTGGCATCACCCCAACATCTTACACTATGTGCGTCGCCCCCCCCCCCTCCCCCCCCCCGCGCGCACCGAGAAATCTTATAGTATATGCGTCGTGGCGGGCGCTTTCCGCCCACACCGCTCGGGAAACGATATACTACAAGATGGGTATACCATATGTTCGGGTCCGACGCGCGCCTCCAAGGAGGACATATAGTACTAGTATGTCTCTGCGCGTCCCATTAGAGGCAACGATAGGGGGGTAGGCTCAGTGGGGATGCATTGACCCCCAATCGCCCTTTCATCGCTGGTAGGGGCCCGATGGTCCGCCCCGCCCAGGATCGTGCGGGTCCACTATCGTGGCATATCCGGTTCCAGCTCATGTTACCCCCCTCCTCCTCCTCCTCCTCCTCCTCCTCCTCCTCCTCCTCCTCCTCCTCCTCCTCCTCCTCTTCCTCCTCCCTCATACTCCCTCTTCCCTCCCCTCCCTCCCTCCCACCCTCCCCCCTCCCTCCCGCCTCCCTCCCTCCCTCCCTCCCTCCCTCCCTCCCCTCCCCTCCGTCCTCCTCCCTCCTCCTCCTCCTCCTCCTCCTCCTCCTCCTCCTCCTCCTCCTCCTCCTCCTCCTCCTCCTCCTCCTCCTCCTCCTCCCCTCCTCCTCCTCCTCCTCCTCCTCCTCCTCCCCCTCCCCTCCTCCTCCTCCTCCTCCCCTCCTCCTCCTCCTCCTCCTCCTACCTCCTTATCCTCCTCCTCCTCCTCCTCCCCCCTCCTCCTCCTCCTCCTCCTCTACTCCTCCTCCTCCTCCTCCTCCTCCCTCCCTCCCTCCCTCCCTCCCTCCCTCCCTCCCTCCCACCCCCCTCCCTCCCTCCCTCCCTCCTCCCTCCTCCTCATCCTCCTCCTCCTCCTCTCCTCCTCCTCCTCCTCCTCCTCCTCCTCCTCCTCCTCCTTCCTCCTCCTCCTCCTCCTCCTCCTCCTCCTCCTCCTCCTCCTCCCCTCCCTACTCCTCCTCCCTTCCTCCTCCATCCTCCTCCTCCTCCTCCCTCCTCCTCCTCCTCCTCCTCCTCCTCCTCCTCTTCCTCCTCCTCCTCCTCCTCCTCCTCCTCCTCCCACACCTTCCTCCTCCTCCTCCGTCCTCCCCATATTCCTCCTCCGCCTCTCCTCCTCTCCTCCTCCTCCTCCTTCTCCTCCTCCTCCCCCCTCCTGCCCTTCCCTCTCTCCCTCCCTCCATCCCTCCCTCCTCCCTCCCTCCCTCCTCTCCCTCCTCGTCCTCCCTCCTCCCTGCCGTCCTCCCCGCGGGGAGGGAAGGCGAGAGGCGGGAAGGGGCGGGGCGCTCCGCCCGACCGACCGCGAGCGCACCCGCAAGAGGACGGGGTGGAGCTGCGGAGGGAGCACCCGGAGGTGACGTGCCTCATATGACGCCGGGCCTAACGCCTCCCATCTCACCCCCCTCGTTCTCCTCCTCCTCCTCCTCCTTTTCCTCCTTCTCCTTTTTGACGTCGATCCGACATGCGACACATGCGTTTCGTGACGCCATGAGAGGGTTCCGCCGAAAACGCTTGTGACACAGGCAGCACGCCGCCGCCTTGACCACTTCAACAGTCCTCACACGATTCGTGGCCACAGTAGGACATTCCACTGAAGGGTCTTCAGGCGCAATCCGCACGCCGCTGTCCAGACCATTCAGCACACCCTCCTCAGGGTTCGTGGCCCCATGGGGAACCCCGTCGAAGGCGTTTGTGGTGCATGCCGCATTGCGCCGTCCAAGCATGTCTGCACACTGCTCACGTGTTTAGTAACCAGCTATAGAGCACAGGCCGCATGCCACCGCCCTAAGCCAATTCAGCGTTGCCTCATTGTTCGTGGGCCCAGAAGGAGTTCCACCGAAGGATTTTGTGGCGCAGGCTAATTGCCGCCGCCCTCACCACCATTTCAGCACAGTGTTCACACGAGTGGTGGCTTCATTGGGAGCTCTACCGAAGGCCTCTGTCGTAGATTTCGCATGCGGACTCAATGTGTTCGTGTATGTATGTGTGTGTGTGTGTTTGTGTGTGTGTTTGTGTGTGTGTGTGTGTTTGTGTGTGTGCGTGTTTGTGTGTGTGTGTGTGTGTCGGGCGGTCTGGTATATTTCCGCATTGCGCTGAGACAAGTTATTTTCCGTCAAGTGTCTTGGAGGGGCAGTGGGGACCAGAGCATATGGACGTATGGACCAGAACGATGGGAAGGATTGATGGCCAGGGTAACGATTTGAAGGATGATGCGGGCGATTGGCGCCTCCGATGCGCGGCATTCAGAGTAGAGTGTTGTTTTAGAAGTTGGGCGAGCAGTGCTTCCCAGCTGCACTGCACTTTGTGGAGGCTCGGAGCCGACACTGTGGACGGACGGCAGCAGAGGAAGGGTCGACCAGGGGAGCGCAGGAGCAGAACGGGAGGGGAAGGAGGAGGAGGAGCAGAGACGGGGGCCGCGGGCATGGCTGGGGATGGGAGCCCGAAGGCCTCACGGGGAAGCCCATGGGAGCTTCTGCGAGGGCTCCCACGGGCCCGCGGCGGGTCCGGACTCCCCCTCGCGCGGTGGCTCCGGACTTACGCATCCTTCGGGGGTGGACAGAACCCCCAACAGTGACACGTCGATTCGTGAATTGTTCGTTTCGGATCTCGAGAGAGCGCCGCGGCCGTTATTTTCCAGGCTTGCGCCCGCCAGGTTTGGGCCTCAGGTCGTTTGTACTAAACCACGTTTTACTAAAGGGAGGTCTGTCCATCCCCGAATCCTGGAAGACTGCTGAGGGGGTCCCGAACCCACCGCGGCCCCCGCGGACGCTCCCGCGGCGGTGGGTTCGGACTCCTCTCGGCAGTGGTTTTTGACTTGTTTGGAGGGGCTTGGCACGGGCTCGGCAGGGCCCCCGGGGGCCTTCGAGTCCGTTGTGACTGGGGATCCACAGCGCTGCCTGGGTCCCAGAGTTGTCGTGTCGTTGGGGGTGTGGGCGGGGAGGTTAACCGATGTTGCTTCCAGATTATGCCACGCCGGGTGCGCAAGAATGAGCTGGTGGAGCCTGAGCGGGGCCTGCAGAGAGCCGTCCTAGAGCTGTCTTGAGGTATTGAAGCAGTGCCGTATTCGGATTCCGTTTTTTTCCCTCGGGGGGCATTTTGGCGACTCTTTGGTGCCCCACGGGGGATCAATGAGCCGTTATGGAAGCCCTGGGAATGCGTTGCAGCGGATTCCGTTTGTCTTCGAGCCGTCGTTCGTTTGTTTTGGAGGCGACGCGGAGACTTTTGAGCCATCTGACGAGCAGTGTGATGGAGATATTGGAGGTCGTCGTTTTTTCCCCATCTTCCTGTCTGTTGGGTCTTCGCTGTGAACCCGCAGCGCTGAGCGCCTCCTCCCCTGCCTTCCCCCTCCTCTGCCACCGCCTCCTTCTCCAAACCGCGTCGGTCCCTCATCATCTATCCTCTTCTCTCCTGTGTGGTGGGTCTTCGCCTCGCAGTCTCCGCCAAAAAAGTTCCCGTAATTACGCCGTTCGAATGATTCGTGGCCCCATAGGGCTCCGCCGAGGGCCCCTGCAGCAAAGGCCGCTTTCCGCTCCCCGGCGCCAATTCAACACGCGGTTCGCGGCCCCATAAAAAAAAAGGGGATTCCACCAGACACTTTTGTAGCAGAGGATGCATGCCGCCGACCAGACCATGTCAGCACACCCCTCGCTCGGTTCGCAGCCCCATAAGACGCTACGCCGAAGGCCTTTGCAGCACAGGTCGCTTGCCAACGCCTACACATTTCCAGCACTCCTCGCACACGGTTCGCGTCCCCATTGGGAGTGCAACCGACGGCTTTTATAGCCCAGGCCGCATGCCGCCGCCCAGCCCACCCGAGTTCTTTATCCACGCGGCTCGTGGCCCCGAGGGGAACCCCGCCGAAGGCTTCTGTTGCATAGGCCGCACACCGCCGCTCAGACCGCTTCCATTCTTTACTCACACAGCTCGTGGCACCTTCGGGAGTTCGGCCGAAGGCTTCTTCTCTGCACGGGCCGCGCGCCGCCGACCAGACATGTTCAACACGATTCTCGTGCCCTGGCATCGCTCGGACGTGTGTATTTTTTCCTTCGGCGAGGACCATCGAGGAGCATCTTTGATCATGTCGCGAAAAAACCACGCACGAAACCAAAAAAACACAGGGAATGGACGTCCGAGTGATGGCCAGGCGCATCGTGGCCTCTCACACAGGTTTGCACCAGAAGCTTCTGTTGCGCACGCCCGAGAGCACTGCAACACACCTCGCGCGCGGCTCGTGGCTCCACAGGATGCTGCGCCGAAGGGTTTTGTCGCGCAGGCCGCTGGCCACCGCCCGATCCACTCCAGCACCCCTTTACACAGTTCGTTGCCCCGTAGGGGGCTCGACCGAAATTTTGTTGGTCCGGTACTGGCCGCATGCCGCTGGCCACACCATTACAGTTCTTAGCTCTTGCACTCCGTGGTCCCATACGGCACCCCGCCGAAAGCACTTGCGGCACAGGCCGCGTTGCGCTGTCTGGACCATGTCAACACGCCCTGTCACGGTTCGTGGCCCCATAGGGAACGTCACCGAAGGCTTTTCAAGCACAGGCCGTTTGCCGCCGCCCAAACCATTTCAGTTCTTCTTCATGCGCTTCGTGGCATCATAGGGAGCTCCACCGAAGGCCCTTGTAGCGCAGGCCGCGCGCCTCCGCCCGGACCATGTTAGCACAGTCTTCGCACGGCTCGTGGACTCCAAAGGGGATGCACCGAAGGCTTTTGTGGCAGAGCTCGCATTCGGACTCGAGGTGCTGGTGTGTGTTGTGGGGGGAACAAGGATGAGGAGGAGGACGAGGAGGAGGAGGAGAAGGAGGAGGAAGAGGAGGATGATGATGATGATGATGCTGCTGCTGTGATGATGATGATGATGATGATGATGATGTGATGATGGTGATGATGATGATGAGGAGGAGAGGAGAGGGAGGAGGAGGAGGAGGAGGAGGAGGGGGAGGAGGAGGGGGAGCGGGAGCCGAGCCAACAGCCGCGTTCCCCCCTCCCCCACCGCCTGCCCCCCTCCTCGACCTCCTCCCCCCCCTCCTCGACCTCCTTCCTCGGCCTCCCCCCCCCTCCTCGATCTCCCTCCCTCCTTCCCCCCCTCCTCGACCTCCTCCCCCCCCTCCTCCCCCCGTCCTCGATCTCCTTGACCTCCTCCTCGACCTCCTCCTCGACTTGCCTCTCGCGCTGGCAGACTGCCCAAACCATTCTCCATGCTCAGCCCCCCCCCCCCCCTTCGCCAACCCTATAGGCACGGACCATCACGGACGGACCCCCATCGGCGAGGAAGGTGCCGCAGCAAGGTGGGGTCAAGTCGTCCTCGCCCTCGTCCTCGCCGTCCCCGTCCTCGCCGTCCTCGTCCTCGTCGTCGTCGTCGTCGTCCTCGTCCTCGTCCTCGTCGTCCTCGTCGTCCTCGTCGTCCTCGCCGTCCTCGCCGTCCTCGTCGTCCTCGTCGTCGTCCTCGTCGTCCTCGTCGTCGTGCTCGTCGTCCTCGCCGTCCTTGTCGTCCTCGTCGTCGTCCTCGTCGTCGTCCTCGTCGTCGTCGTCGTCCTCGTCGTCGTCCTCGTCGTCCTCGTCATCCTCGCCGTCCTCGTCGTCGTCCTCGTCGTCCTCGTCGTCCTCGCCGTCCTCGTCGTCGTCCTCGTCGTCCTCGTCGTCCTCGTCGTCCTCGTCGTCCTCGTCGTCGTCCTCGGGGTCCTCGAAGCGACCTCGAGGCGGGCGCTGGAGCTCGCGGCTGAGGTTGGTGTACCTGCGCAGGAGGGGCCAGGACGAGGATAAAGTCCGTTCCAGCGCGTTCCGGAACGATCTCAGAGCATCTGGATCGTTTTGAGAAGGCAGTGGCGCCCGAGCCGTCTTCCAGAGCTCCCGGATCTTCGAGATTTTTGATCTATCTTGGCGTCCTGGCTTCGTCGAATCGGATAAGACGAAGCCAGGACGCGAGGCTGGAGGACGAGATGAAGCCAGGATATCGGATCCATTTTTTGGGGGGGGTAAGACTGATCCCCCAGACATGAGGCTGCTCCGATGTTCCCAGCTTAGGTCCTGGAGGTCTGGACCACTTCCCCAGGCTCCGTTGTTCGTCCCGAGTCGGTTGTGGATGCTCCCGAGGCCCAGAGCCTCTGGAGGCTCGAAGCTTCCAAACACCGTCTGCCCTTCCCCGAATTGATCCTCGTCCTGTCTGGATTTAAGTCGGGCGTGTCCCTCTACAGGAGGAATATTCATCAAAAATTGGAAAAATTGTCCGGGGATGATTTTTTAGTATGCTCGAGTTTTTTTGCATATTTTTTGAAAACTTCTTCTTTCCTGAAAAATCCCCCCTACAGGGGGACACGCCCGACCTAAGTCTGGCTTCGTCTTCGTCAGGGGCTCCAGCCGTGAGCCCTCGAAGCTCTTTCGCAGCGTCGCCCCCGTCACCCCGTCACCCTCGGGATCCCGCAAAGGGGAGGTGCCCCTGGGGGGGTGCGAGTTCGATCGGATTTGGCACCGGACCGCCCAAGGCAGATGCCCTCGGGAGCATTGAGACGGGGGTCAATGCAAACGGGGGTCAGCCAGAGCGCCCGATCTTGCAGGATCCTGCAGGGCAAGGGTCGCATTGACCCGGATTTGGGTGCAGGATCCTGCAGGAGTTTGAAGGATTTTTCGCATTGACCCGGGTTTGGGTGCAGGATGTTGCAGGATTCTGCAAGGCCTGACTGACCGGGGTCTGGATTGACCCGGGTCAGAAGATCCCCGATGCTCCCCAGCCGCAGGCAGCTCCCAATGGTTGCTGATGGGTGGGGCACGCGGGGGGGGCATCTGTCTGTTTGCGGCAGTTCGGCGCACCAGCGGATCGAACTCTTGCCCCCCCTCTGGAGGTCACACCCACTTTTTTGCAGGTCCTGATACCCGACCCCCCCCGTTCTGTTGGATCCCGATACCTGCTCCACCAAAGGGACCCCTCCCCCTTTCTGGTGGATTCCGATACCCGCTCCTGATAAGGCTGCGAAGGGCGGCACGTGAGCATTTCCTTATCTCCGTAAAAGAAAATGTGAAGTCCGGCGGCGCGGTGCGTTGCCGCCTGATGACTCGAACGTTCTAAACGCACTTTGCCGCGCTTGTGGTTTGATGCCTCGAGCAGCGATTGCGCCAGGGGTTCCGCGGCGCACCTCCTGATGGGGGGTCGCGTCCGATCAGCCTGTGAACCCGCGGGCCGGCCGGCGCCCCACTGCGCGCTGGCCGCGCCACGCCGCGCGTCGCTCCCTGCCACGTCGAGCGTCGCCCGACGCGTTGGCGACGGGTGCCAACTCGCGGGTCCGCGGGCCGCGCCGCGCCGTGGCGCGCGCCTCGCCGCTCCGCCGCGCCGCGCCGCTCTCCCCGTCGCGCCGCACCGCTCCGCGCGGGCGGCCCGCCGCGCAAAGTCGTGAATCTTCGTAGAGCAGCGTGCCGTCCCGCCGCGCGCCGCGTCGAGCCGCGCCGCGCGCCGCTCCGCTCGCCGAGGTGCGAGTCGTGACCGCGCGCACCGCGAACTGTGGTTCCATGGTTGAGCACGCGAAGATGCCCGACATATACCCAACAGGTGCACAGAACATACACGATGTGTGCACTCTTTTACACGACTTCTACACCAAACATGTGTTGCGCCACTTTTATACACAATTTATGCACTACCTGTTTACGCCGCTTTCACACAACTTTTTTACATCACATGTACACGGCATGTACACCACATTTGCCCCAGCCCGCACTTCGCGCACGACAGGGCCTCCCGGAGATCCCGCCCGCGCCCCCAGGACTACGGCGGAGCCGTCTGGGATAGGATTGTAATGAATCAGTGCAGTTCTGGGGGGCCCACAGGGATTGGGAACCGCGTCCGGGAATGCACCAGAGGACACGAATTCAACAGCCCGAAACATTTACATGTTTTGCACCACTGTTACACCATCTTTACATTACTGTAACACCACTTAAACACCGTGGTTACGCCAGCTTGAACATTACCTTTTACACCACATGTACTCCGTATCTGCACATGTAGCATGTGCCACATAGATTTGCAAAGCGCTCCTGCGCCCTCTCGTGGACTGGGTGTTTTTGCATCGGTGCGCCGCCGAATTGCTTGCGCGGGCCACGCGCGGTGCGCGTTGGTTTGACGTGCCAATGGCCGTCAGGGTCGTGACAACCGTTTCTCCGCTCTGGCGCGGAACTCGCGAAGCATATGTTCCCTGGCAAGCGCGCCAGTTGTGTCTCTATCCGTTCCTGTACATGAGCACTCCCGATAGAGTCAGGGTTCCGCGCGGGTCAGGTTATTTGAAGCCCTGGAGCGGGACTTTTCGCAGCCTCGATGGTGATGGGACCCGTTGTCCCAACTTAATGCCGCCGCCCCCCCGCGCGGGCCCGGTCGACCGAGGCGATTATCCTGTAGTCGCAGACCGCCCTGGAGTTTTTAGCCAGAGAGAACATTCAGAACGCATCGTTGCCAGTCGCCGCCGCCGCGACTACTACATCGCGGCGCGCCGCGGCCGCGCTCGATCGCCGATGGCCTGCGAGAAAAAACGATTTCGAAAAGCAGCGAGTTTATTTTGAATTCTGCGCAGATGAATAAAGTAGCCCTGCGGAGGTCAGCGGCGCTCGCGCGCTTGCCCTGGGACTTAGGAGCAGGCCCACTAGATTGCCGTTTGCTGCCCTTTGCAGCTTTAACACCCGCCCCTCCTTTTTGTGGATCCCGATACCCAGAGATCCGACGTCGTGATTTTTTCAATGTGGGGTCCCTGGAAGCCTCGACCCATTCCCCAGGGCCGGTTTTTCATCCTCCGCCGTTTTTTGACGGTCCCGGGGCCTTGCGAGGGCCTGTGTGTGTATATATATATATATATAGATATACACATACAGACACACACACATATATATATATATATATATATATATATATTCATATATATATATAATACATATATAGGTAAAAAGACAAAACAACGCATGGTTTTTCCATGCGCTGGATCTCTGGGTTGGTGTATTCCGATACCCGCCTCCCCTCAGGGTCCCTTATGAGGAAAATCCTGGAGGCCTCGCGCGGCGCGTAATAGTGGTATGATCTGGTCCACACATCAGCTCCGTAACCTATGGATCGACGCTCGCGGCGATGTTCGAGAGTCAGTCCGACGTAAATCCGACGTCATTCCGACGCAGTCCGACGTGAACCCGACGCAATTCCGACGACGATCCGACGTACATCGGGTCTCGAGTTGCCGCGCGAGGCTTCAAGAATTGTCCTCATGAGGTCCCCCCCCTTTCTGGTGGATCCCGATGCCCGCCCCGCCGCGTCTGCGGGCCGGCCGCGCCCGCGCGCTGCCGGGCAGGGCGGCCGCGACGGGCGCCGCCCCGGTGCTCGCCGAGGGCGGGCTGGCGGCGGCGTGCGGCGCCGGAAAAGGTGGCGCCGCGCACGGGCCGGCGACTACAAGGGCATTCGGAGACGGTTGGCAGGCCTCCTACCCTGACGCGTCGATCAGTGAATTGGCCGTTTCCGGTTCGCGAGAGGGCGTCGTGGCCGTTCTTTTTGCGGGTCGAGGTCCGCCGGTTTCGGTCTTGGGCCGGTTTCACTAAAGGGAGGTTTGCTAAAGGGAGGTCTGTCCACCGCCGAGGTATGGTTGCGCCGGGGTCTGGTTTCCCCTCGGCAACGTTGGGGCCTGGGGGGCACGACGCTGTCCTCGTCGAGCCTCCTCGGGGCGAGAACTCCATCGAGGTCCCCGCGCGCCCCCCCCAAGGGCGCCCCCCAGGCTGCTCCCCAGGGTGCCGGTTGCAAGCCGCACCCTTTGGAGTCGCCGAACGGGGGGGGGGGGGCGATGCACCCAGAGATCCGGCGCACGGGAAAAACCAAGGCGGAGTTGGTCAGGAGGAAAAGAAACCCACAGACAAAATTAATCCTCGATTCCCCCGAAAATATGTGAAAATATGGGAAGTGGGGGGGAAGACAGAAACCCAGAAAATATGGGAAAATATGGGGGATCCTTTTATTTTGGTGTAGTTATTGGTGTGTCTCAGGGCCCCTTCCGCTGGTGTCGCACTCTTCGGCCTCTCTATATATGGGGGCATGCGCCGTGCCCCGGGGCCGTCGCGCACGCCGGAGGAGAATGCGGACCTGGGGAATGATGGGTCGAGGCATCCGGGGACCCGCAGATGTCAGGAGGGGAGAAAAAACACACAGATACAATTCATGGTCGGTTCCGCAGAGAATATGGGAAACTATGAGAAGTGGGGGGGCAGAGAACGACTCAAAACATATAAGGTAATATGGGGGATCATTTTATTTGTGTGTATTTATCTGTGTGTCCTGGGGCCCCTTCACATGTGGAAAAAAACACGACGTGGGATTTCTGGGTCATGGGGCGGTGACCACACTGCGCGGCTTCGAAGTTCCAGGGCCGAGGCGTTCGGAGGTTTCGTCGGCCGTCGTCGGCGCTACAGCCTCGGGGCGCGTCCCAGCAGCTGCGCCTCGCTGTGGAGCGTTCGGGGGGCTGCCCGGGTCGTGCCGAGCAGCCGCGGGCCCGAGCTAGGGAGCCAACCGTGCGGAGGTGGTTGGGGGGGCAGCGAGTGCCGCAGAAGAGGGGCCGGCCCTTCCTAGGGCCCCTGCAGGAGCCCTTTCGGGCCCCAAGAGGAGGCCTTCAGCCAGAACGAGCGAAATGGGTACGAAAACAATGGGCGCAGAGTCCAACAGCATGCAGTTCTTTCCTCGTTCCGGTCAGGGTTCGTTGTCGACGTCGCCGCGGCCGTTGTTCATTTGAGACAGAAGGCCGCTTGCCTAACAGCGGCCGCTGTCGGTCTTGGACTTCACTTCTTGTTGGGCATCGTGCCCATTTCGGGCGTCCAAATTTGGGGCCGAAGTGAGCACCTTTCTCATCTTCCTCCCTCCCCCTTGTCCCTTCCTTCCGTCCGTCCTCTCTTTCCCTGCCCTAGGGGCTGCACGAAACACACACACACACACATTCACACACACACGTTGCAGGTAAGAGAGGTACGTACGCCCCGAAGGGTGCACGATCGGGAACGACGAGGGCGGGCATCGAGGGTTCCCCCCCCCATTTATCGCCCCCCCCATAGGTGTTGCCCGAGCCCCCTCCCCGCCCCGCGGGGCCTCGCTGCGCGCGGCCCTCGCGGCCACGCGGCCTCGCGGCCTGGAGCCTCGAGACCCTCGAGAGCCTCGAGAGCCTCGAGAGCCTCGAGATCCTTGATATCCTCGAGAGCCTCGAGATCCTTGATATCCTCGAGAGCCTCGAGAGCCTCGAGAGCCTCGAGAGCCTTCAGGCCCTCGAGGCCCTCGCGCCCGGGACCTCGAGCCTCGGGGCCCCGCGCGGGCCGGCTCGCCCCTGGGCGGGGGCGCGCCGCGGGGGGGCCGCGGAGCGCAGGCCCGCTCGGGCGAGGCCCGCTCGGGCGGCGAGCTGCGCGGCACCGCTCGCCGGGGTGACGAGCTGCTGCACGCGCCCCCTCCCAGAGATCCAACGTATTGAGATCCTCCTCCACCTCCTCCTCCTCCTCCTCCTCCTCCTCCTCCTCCTCCTACCCCTCCTATCCCTCCTACCTCTCCTCCTCCTCCTCCTCCTCCTCCTCCTCCTCCTACCCCTCATACCCCTCCTCCTCCCCCTCCTCCTCCCCCTTCTCCTCCTCCTGGGGGTCCCCTCCCAGAGATGCAACGCATTGAAAAAATCAAGACGCAGGATTCAGTCGGGCCTGTCCCTCTACAGGGGGGAGATTCAAAAATAGTCAAAAAATACTGGGGAGATCCGACGGGGCCCCGTCGGGCCAACCCGAATCCCCCGTGACCTGAGTCTTACGCCTCCTCGATGCCGCGTGCCTCTCTTCGTGGGCCTCCCGGGACGCTCGTCGTCGCCACCCGCTGGATTTTCGCCTCGAAACAGTCTTGGTCAGAAGACACCACGGCAGAGGTCCCGGCGCGCGTGGCGGTGTATTGCTACCTCTTGGTTTCCCTCGGATTCAGTCGGGCCTGTCCCTCTACAGGGGGGAAATTCCAAAATAGTCAGAAAATAGTCTGGGACGATGTCTTAACTATGTTTGCCCATTTGGGGGGTATGTTTTGAGTACTTTTTATTTTTCGCACAAAATCCTCCTGTAGGGGGACACGCCCGACTTAGATGTAGGTGTTTCGCATTCTTCGGCCTCGAGGGGCCCCTCGCCGGGCCCCGGGGCCGTCAAGAAGCGACTCAGGATGGAGGAGCGGTCCTGGGGAAAGGGGTCGAGACTGCCGGGAATCCCGTATTGAAAAAATCACGGCATCGGATCTCTGGGTTCAAGTCCATAGACCCCCCTTTGCGTTCCCGCCAAGAGAGCCTCTCCCATCCCGTCCAAAGACCCCCCCTTCCCGTCCGAAGGCCCCCCCCCTTCCCGTCCAAGGACTCATCCCGTTCCCGTCAAAAAAGCCCCCCATCCCGTCTAAATACCCCCACCGCTCGGGTGAAGATTTGTCGGCGTGGGCCGTCGAGCAGCATCGTGGATCATCTTGCGGAGAAAGAATCGCGCGGGACCGGGGAAAGCACGGGGAATGGACGTGGGAACGATGGCGAGATTGTCGGTGGTTCAAAGGTGGGGTCCTGAGGGATGGGAGCCAAAGGATGGGAAGTGATCCAAGGGTGGATTTGCGTTGCTTGAGGCACCTTGTTCTTCGGACCCCATCCCTCCGGACCCCATCCCTCTGGATCCCTTCCGGGAGGTCAAATCTGCAATGGCGGTACTAGTAATTTTCACCGAACGCCTCAGATAACCCCGCCAGGGCCCCGCGCCTCGCCGTGACCCACGACCGCTTTGGATACCCCAAGAAGATCTCCTCATATTCCTCCTCCTCCTCCTTCTCTCCCTCTTCCCCTGGCGCTCCTCCTTCGTCCTCGTGCCCCCGCTCCTGCTCACGTTTCTCCCCCTGCTCCTCCTCGTGTTTCCTCGCACTCAGGGCCCGTCAGCCGTCAGGAGCCCGCCCAGGACGCAGGGCCCACCGGGGGGAGGTGGATTCGATTCGATTCGCACACCCATATTATCCGATTGTCCTGAGGGGGGAGGGGGGAGGAGGCGGAGGAGGAGGAGCAGCAGCAAGCGCAGGAGCAGAGGAGACCGAAGAGGAAAAGCAGCAACATGAGGGATACGATGGCGGCGGCGGCGACGACATCGGCGAACTGACGACGATGATGGCGGTGCGGCGTCTCTGAGTTTTTCACTCAGCTTCAGCTCCTGTTTCTCCCGGGAGAGAGTACTCTATCAATCTATTATGATGTGAGGTCCACAACTTCCACAACAACTGATGCACTGGCACTGGTCGGCCTGGGCGACGGTGTGTCTGTAGCAGTCGCACGGCCACTAGACGCGGGCGACGAAAAAACAGGCTCGGCTACCACTCTGGATCCCCCAGCTTGAAGGCCTTTGAGCTTGCAGAGCCAGACGCCAGTGGGGTATTTGTGCCATGTGACACGCTGGCGCTTCACAGGAATGTCGGGCAAGAGGAATCTATTCTCTTCGGACCACAAGCCGCCATGGTTCTCGTCACGGACTGGACGGTTGGACAGGTCAGCTGAGGGCAAATCCAGAATCCTGGAACGGGCCCTAGAAGTCATGTGGGTTCTCGGATGACCTCACCTAAGCCAAAAAAGGGCTACGCAACCGAAAGACAAGTGGTGGTGGTGGTGGTGGTGGTGGTGGTGGTGGTGGTTGGTAGTGGTAGTGGTAGTTGTCGCAGTAGTAATAGTAATGGCAGTGGCGGTCTGGCAGTGCAATTTGCGGTGGTAGTGCGGTAGCGTTGGCAGTGGCAGTGGGAATATTAATGGTGGAGGTAGTTGCATTGGCATACGTTGGGTAGTGGAGGGTAGCATGATGAGATATGAGGACCCCCTTCCCTGACCACGCCTGGCGAACCTCCACATAATGCTCCTCCTTCTGGTCCTTCATCCTCCACTTCCTCCCACTGGTCCCTTTCTACCTCCTCCAACTCCTCATGCCATCTACTATCCTCGTCTTCCTCTTTGTTTCTCTTTTCCTCGTCCTCCTCTCCCCGCGGCTGTCACAGTTGGGTGCGCTCCCTTGCGAGGAAGATGGGAAGAAGGAGGAACGTGAAGGAGGGAGGAGGAGCAGAACTTGGAGGAGGAGGGGGGAGTAGGTGGAGGAGGATGAGTCCGCCAGCAACTGGGGGAGGGAAAAAGGAGAATGAGCAGTATCTGCTTCGAGGTGACATCATCCCCGTGTCTGCACAAATCACTGTGCAGCTCCAATCGAGACAAAATTCGAAACAAACTCACACCGCGTCTCGAGTCTCTCGAGTCTCGCATTGACCTGACTCCTGAAGCTACGCACTGGGCACAATCATGCACTGCAACATCGACCAGAACTTCGACACAGGATTTTCCTCTCCATGGACGTTCTTGTAGCAGTCGGCGTAGGACTTGAACGACTCCATGGGGGCCGTGGACGAATACAGCGAGCCTGTGCGGAAGCCGATGACATTGGAATCGCCGAGCATGCGCTCAACGATGATGCACCCCATCGGCAAGAAGGAAGTGGATTCTGGTCCAGCGATGCCTCTGTAGATCTTCCTGCCAGCCTCTTTGTACACGTCGAGGCTTTCCTTGGAGTTCAAAGAGTTGACGATCCCCTCGGTGAACTCCTCGATGGTGCTGGAGTCCTTCATCTCCGTGCCCACTTTCGTGGCGTAGGCCAGCAGGTCCGTCCACGACAACACAGCATATTCGCGCTGGCCTGCGATCGTGTAACGCATCGTCGCAAGGCCATGCTTCTCCAAGCCAGTATACGAAGCCCCCGACGAGCACGCGAACAAGCTGACCGACTCGACTGCCTTCACGGCCAGCGTGTTCGGGTCGTTCGCTCCGGTGGATTTGTATTTGATCGTCGTCAGGCCCCCGGATACCAGGACACAGATAAATCAGGACACGGGAACCCAAGGAAACGATATCCTTTCCTGCAAGGTCACGTTTTTCAGCACCCGTGCATGTTTTGTTTGCTGCACTGCAGGTTTCGGGTTTGTGTCCGGGTTTAGGGGGGTATTGCAGGCTTTTGAGGCCTGTGTCCGGGTTTATTCTGGAGATGCTGCAGTGCAGTATTTTGTTCGTGCCGCCGTTTGGAAAATTTGGTTTCGAGGGATGTTGGGTGTCCGGGTCTAGCGTTTCCTGGTCTACGGGGCCCTGACGTCGTCTCTGGTCCGGTCTCGAGCATGGTTTTGCGGATGTGGTCCTTCTGCTTGTTGGCGAACGGGGTCTGCCCGCGGCCATCTTCACTGGCTTGCACTGAGCTGGGGTATTGGATCTTGAAGATTCCCACTGCCGCTTTGACCGAGCGTTCTTGTACGATCTTGGACATGCAGTTGTGCTTCATTATGATGTACGGGATGCCCACATTGGTATCGATGCTCTTCGTGGTAAGCGCGTCCTTCACATCTGCCTCGGTGTCGTACTTACGGATGTCCTCAATCACTTCATGCACTTGGTTTAGCAGCGCCACCTCGGCTTGCTTGATGTTCTGGCGCTCCTGAGCCTTCTTCTTGGCCGCGGCACTTGCTCTCTTTGCCTCCTCCTTCGATTTCTTCACTGCCTCGGCATCCGCCTGCGTCCTCAAAGCCTCCCGCTCCTTCTCCTGCTTTTTGTCAAACCCTGAGACGTTGTTCAGGCACTCTGAGATGCCAGCGCAGCAGACATTCGTAAGCTTAGCAATCAAGGCGGTGGGATCGGTCACTGCTTTCTTCACGGCGTGGCCCTGGTCTTCCGTTGCGACGTACTTCGCCATCATGCCGAACTCGTTAAACCGATAGAACACGGGCAAGTCCACGGGGTTGGTGATCGGCATCGCCGCGCCCTGATCTTTCTTCGCGGCGATGAGAGAGAGAGAGAGGGAGAGAGAGAGCAAGCGGAATTTGCTGAGGTGCGAGCAGAACGAGAGCTTGAGCAACTCCTTAAATTGCATTATGCCGCTCTCGAAGAGGGGGGAAGTCGGGCCACCGAGTTTGACGGCACCATTTGCATCGGCCGAGGTCCACCCCATGGACTTGAGCGCGAACTGGACGAAGGACTGCTTCACGATCTCCTGCACCCCGTCGCTGTTCATGATAGCTGTAATATTTTCAATATTGGCCCCTGTGTAGGCCTTAGTCTTCATGACCTCGTCCACTGCATCGATGGCCTCACCCAGCTTTCCCACTCCCGGATCGTCGTGGGCCTTCAGCGTAGTCTCGAGTTGGTACCGCGCCTCGCGGACGCTTCGTGCAAACAGTAAAACGACGGAACTCCATCTGAGTGAAGCCGCTGCCATCTCCGAACTTCGCGCTGGTGTTGTCCCACCCGGCTTTCGTGAAGAGCAACTGGCATTGTCTTGTTGTTGATGTGCTTGCCAAGGCCTGCTGCGCCAACTTGATCTTATTCAGCACGTTCGCCGCTGGAACGATCTTCAACGTGTTTGGGTCTGGGTCTGGCGTCGCCTCCAGCGCCGCATCCACCACGGCCAGCGCCTTCACCGCAGCCTGGAGTGAGGTCTCACCTGCCCCGTCGAGGACCATCAGCCCGAAGCTCTCCTCGCTTCCCGGGTGGACAAATATGAAGCGCAGGCAGTCCATGCGATTCAACATCACGTCCACATACCTGAGTTGATTCTCGACGGCGCCATCACCGAAGATGCGCGGCGCTGTATCATTGTAAGCCTTCTCCGAGGATAAGAGGGCCTGCGTGATCTTGGCAATGCCTTCCTTGGACTTCTCCTTGATGAAATCTTGCAGCTTCAAGCGATTGATGTCGCCCCACGCCTTCTCTTGCTTCTGTCTCGGCGTTTTGTCGGCGCTGGCGTTGATCACGACCACTCCTGCGGATGACGTGCTCGTGCCGTCGGAGAAGCCGCTGAAAGAACCACAGCCCGATCCCGAAATGGAGCCGCCACCGCGTGCGAACGCACCACCTCCCACGTTGTCGAACATCGAATCGTTGAAGCTCGCGTGGCCCTCGACCAAGCTGGATCGCCCCTCCTCCACCTGCTGCTCGCCTGTGACCCTCCTCTTCTTCGGCTCCAACACCATGGACCTCTCGTGCTCTGAGATGTTCGCTGCGACGATTGCCTCCTCGACGGGCATCGGCAAGCGCAACTCGCCCTCAGGGCCCTGCTTACCTTGCAGCTTGAGCGGCGTCTCGTTCTTTGCCTTGGCCCACCCCGCCTCGGCAATGTGAGCAGGGTACATGGACTGCTCGGTCGCCAACTTCATCCATCCGGCCTTGTGCATCTTGACCTTCCTGGTCTCTTGGCGCAGCTGCGTCTTGGCGGAGTATTTGCTCAGCAACTGCATCATGTCGTCCGCGGCGCGCTTAACGCCTCTCCCCGTCGCTGGGCTCCGAGTGGCGAAGTCGACGACTGAGTTGCTGAAATCGCTGGGAGGATCGCCAGCCTCGTCCTTCATCCTGTTGAGCCTGTCCTGGCCCTCGGTGTTGCCGTTCATCTTGTCCTGGTCCTTGGTTTGCTTCATCATCGCGTCGAACGTCCTCTTGTCATCCCAGCAGAACTTGCTGTTCGAGGGCATGTCGGGTTTCAGCAAACCGCAGACCATGCACGGCCCGTGCTGATTCCCCTTGCGCGGCGTTGCACTGCCACCACTGCCACCTTTCGACGGGGTCAGGGGCCCAACCGCTTCGAGGTCCATCAGATCAGCCTCCATCTGAGTCTGCCCACGGTCACCTCGGGGCGGCATCGCGAGGCGGAGGAGTGCGTGATCCGAACAAGTCAACTCACTGCGACGGTCAACCGGGAATCGCCCGCATGGCGGGCCCGACGTAGCGAGCCTGCAAGCGAGCAAACATGATCACGGATAGCGAGGGATGGGACATTGGCAGCAAAAGACCTTTCGGATTCCGACCTTTCCAATTAGACGCAATGTGGATTCAAGCCCGAAGATAGTTTCCTTGAGCTCTGGCCTGGCATCTAACTTGTAGCCAAGGCATGCACGCTGATATTGGGAACGAGGAATAGCACGCTGGCTGGCCTCACGAGGCGTATGAAACGTCAACATTCGCAAGACATACGATGTGCACTCGACCAAACTGTATGTTTCAATATCTGTCCTACAACGCTGTGTGCCACCCAGGACTTAGGTCAGTGACGGTCAGTGGGTATCCTGACATTCACACTCGAGTTCCACGCCAAAAGGAGGAGCAGAAGGAAAATGAGGATAATAAGGATGAGGAAGAGAGAGTTGGAGGAGGAGGATGGAATGGGAGGAGGACGTGGAGGAGGAGGAGGTCGGTGTCTTGGCAGCAAGCAGCGAGAGAGCGGAACCAGCCATCATCAGTGACATCAGTCACTAGTCGAGCATGACTGCACAACGCGGCCGGCGGCCGCAACACTCAAACCTCTTCTGTAGAGATCGGATCGACTGGCACCCCAAGATGAAAAGAACGCGAATTAACAACCCCCCCCTGCTCCTTCCTTTCTCCTCTCCCCCCTCCCTTGCGACAAGACGCGACAGCCTGATGCTGTCAGACACGCTCGCACTCGCGATCGTTGCGCCCCTCGCCCGCGAAGGCCAGGCTCGAGCAGCTCAGGCAGCACAGGACGAATGCAGCCATGCTCACGATGTGGAAGGCATTGCCTGCAGCTTTTGAAATCCCGTGGTCTGTGATCCACTCACGCGTTGCCTCCCACATGAAGCAAGGGTAGTCGTTGCTCTCGAGCTCGGGGAAGCAAGCCTCGCCCATCACGCTCAGCTTCTCGCGAGGGGTCATGAGCTCATCCGTGGCCGCGTTCACGATTTGAGCACTCTTGAGAAGCGTCGGAACATATGGACCCAACATGCTCCTCTTAGGGGCCCTCTCGAGATCAGCGAGGCAGGCACCACTGATGGCCTTCTTCTCGGGAGCTATCGCCTTGGCGGATGCCAAGCGCAGGGCCTCCTTGGCCGTCAACACATTCTCCAAAGGGATATCTGCATGATCTTCAACATGATTGCCTCGTAGGATGGCCTTCGCCTTGGTGTAGGTCTTGCGGCCATTGGCCGGCGCCATGAACATCGAGTCACCGTCCAAGACGGGGCAAGTGAAGAACACCTCCTCGAACACTTGCCAAGACCCTGAGAAGTCAACGCGGCTGGATTTCCAAGCGAACGTGAAGCGCCGCGGCCTTTTACGTGGCCAGCCCATCTGGAATGGAGACATTATGCCGCTAATGATCTTAAACCCTTCGGGCTCCAACGCGTCGCGGTAGAAGGACTCTGGGGCATTGTCCGATATCTCAAAGAAGCAGGCGTCCACGTTCAGTTCCAAGAGGATCTGCAAGAATGCCTCCCACACGATCATCTTGAAGCCGCAGGTGCCGTCGCGGTTCCCTGGCCGGGCGAAATCTTCGCAACACGACCCAGCAAACAGCATTTTCATTCGTTGGCCCCTTGACGTGTCATCTGTCGTCCAGCTCCAAGGGCAGGCTGTCCCATGTCGAAGGCAGACGCAGGTCGGCACCCCCTGCTGGTCCTTGTTGAACAAGACCTTGTCGATCCGAGACTGCTTTAAGTAGTCCTTCATCTCGCGGTAGGCCATCTCCTCCACGTCGCTGTCAGCGCATGCATGAGGAGTCATGCGATGTATGATGCCCCTGTGCTCTGGCTCGATGAACGTCATGATGTCGCCGAAGACGTGCTCGTGGATCGGTCGTCCCGGCTGCCCCTGGCTCTGCCGTCCGCCCGTCCGCATGCCGAGCAAGATGTTCTGGCAAATGGGGTCCGTATCGGTCGCAGCCAATGATCTACACGAATCACTCGTTTCGTCCATGCTGAACTTCTTCTTGAAGAGCGTGTTGGGATGAGTCATGATTGCCGTCAGTGCCTTCCCCGGAGTAAAACGACACGGCGTCGAAACCCAGCTTTGCGTTGCGTTGAAGTTGAAGTTATCGCACTGGGCCAGTCTCTGAACATTACTGCCAAGAGTATGCCCAATCTTGCCACTGGAAAAGCTCCTTCACCGTGCTGGGCCCGTCCGCGTACATCTGCAAAGCCTCCTTGTTGTCCAGGCCACCAACGCGGCACCGTTTCATCGGCGGCTGCTCCGTGGATAGCGTCCTTGCGGCCACCCCCCAATGGCCTTAGGCAACGGAGCACGGTGCAGCAATCCGCTTGAACCGAGAATGACGACGGGCACCAGGAGAGGGGCGCTGACAACGACGAGGTGCCAGGCTTGACCACCATATTGGCGTTCGACTGTTTCATTGTTTGGTTCTGATGGGCTTGTGGATTCCTACTGGACCCCTTTGGACACCTACGGCTCCCTGGGAGCGCATGGACCTCTTAAGGCTCCCAGTGATCCGTTGGGTTCATGCGGCCCCTATGGCTGGGCCAGCCTGCAGCGAAGAACTGGGCCCCAGTTCTTCGAGCTGCGTCCAGCGGTGCCAGCCGCGGCGACAAGGAAGGAAGGAGGGCCCAGGCTTTCGAGTTGCGTCCCAGCCAGGCCAGCTGCAGCGACGAGAGAGGAGGAGGGGTCGGAAGAGTCCTGCGGCCTGCGGCGCACTGCGGGCCGCAATCCGCCGGCCCGCCGCGGCGGGCGCGGCGCGTGGGCCGCGTGAGCCGATTCTACTGCACGGCTGTACGATGGCAAATTCGGCTGGTGAAAATAGCAACGACATCAGACGATCAGTACATTGGGCACTGGGCCTCGTCGTCCGCGTCGCTCTGAACCTCTGAACCATTCCGCTGCAAAGAACCACGCACTTGAAAGCCTACCGTGGCAGCCAATGCGGACAACTCACGATGAAGCCATGCCGCGAACGAGAGGCCCACATGTCGTACAACACCCACCTGTCCAGCTGCTGGTTTCTCTGATTGCGTGATGGGACGTCCAGTCCCAATAGGCAGAGCTCCTCGACAGTGCGGTATGCCAATAGCGCCGCAGGCTCGATCCGCGAGAGGATCACTTCACTATTGCTTGTGGCCAATCGCCATACACGTGGGTCAGTGTAGCACCTGCCGCCAGCCTCCATCGCCATTATCTCCGTGTTCAGGTTGTGAATGCAGCACTGCTGACATCATACTGCACTGTGACGTGCGCGCGATCCAGCAGGGCAATGCCAATCTGATCCCAATTGTGACCACGGGATCGAACTGCACGGCCGTTCTGGACGATGCAAGTGGTCCAGAAGATGGCTGGGTCTAGCTCGACGGACGCACTGAAGTACCGAGGGCGCACTCCTCGCACGTTGCCGAAACTCACATGCTGGTAGGCTGTCAGATCGTGGGCCTGGTCGTCCTGCAGCTTGTGGTAGGCGTTGCCTCGTCGGAGCTGGTCGGCCTCCGCCCTCGGAATAGCTCGATAGAGTAGGCGTTGTCCAAAGAGATGCGGGCAGCCCTTCAACGACGTGGCGTGACCAGCAGCGCCACAATGGAAACAGTATCAGAAGCCCTGCTGTAGATGCATGGCGGTAGCCCGGTCCAGCTGTTGCATTGGCCGCAACTTGGGCCACAACGTGGCGCGCGGGCGCCTCCGTAGGCTGGGGGCCCCCTGAAGGCTTGCAGCAAGGCGTTGAGTCAAACGCCTACGCGAGGTGGAGGAGAATGAGGAGGAAAAGGAGGAGGAGGAAGTGGAGGAGAGGAGGAGGGATGCCATCCTGTGGCGTTGGGTCCTCGTTTTGAAGAGGCAGCGCCCCGCGTTTCCTTCTCCTCCCGCTGCCCTCCCCCCGTCCCTCATCAGGGAGGGCTGAGGGAGGCCGGAGGTGTGTGTTTGTGTGTGTGCGTGTGTGCGTGTGTGTGTGGGATAGCATGCGAACTTTGCCACTGGGGCCTTCGGTGGAGTTCCCTATGGGGCCACGAACTGAGTAAGGGATGCGCCGACATTGGGGTGGAACCGCGTGCGAACTTTGCCACTGGGGCCTTCGGTGGGAGGCCCGCGATGATGATGACGGCGATGATGATGACGATCATGATTTTGATGATTCTGTGATGATGATATGGGAGGAGGCTCGCGTTCCTTTAAACAGCCTTCGCACCGATTGTCTAGCAAAGCCTTCGCACCGAGGGTTGTTTTCCTCTACAAAGCCTTCGCACCGATTGTTTAGCCTATACACAGCCTTCGCACCGATTCCTCTACCCAGAGGCTCGAAGGTTTGAAACAAAAAAAAAAAAACAAAACCTGGAAAAACGTGCAAGATTCCAGGGTCGAGCATGAATAACGAAGCTGATTTACAAAGAACAGTTGTTTTTTTTGTAATCGAAAACAAGGGTTCGCTTTGAAATTCGCTTGTCCGACCGATGTTATTTCGAAGAACCTTTGAAAAAAACGTGTTTTCGAAGTGTGATGTGTCTACAAAGTAATAGCCCACGCGCTTTGTCACTCCCTACGGGAGCCAGCGTATTTTAACTCTAAGACCCCTGCGGCAGTGTATAGTATATTTGGGATGTGTGACGTTGGAGGTTCGCGCAGATTGAATGCCTCATGTTGCCCTGTCCGTCCTGCTACTCATGCTCAGTCTCCCTTGTCCTCTTTTGTTTTTCAGAAGCATCGGTGCGTTAGGGCGATCGTTTTGGTCTGTTATTCCTCGTCGCCACTGCTCGAGGGGTCGCCCATTGCTCACTCAACGGACAGCCCGATGAACTTGTAGCTCTGTAGCCGTTGGAAATAAGTACCCTGCTCGCTTGAGGCCCTGGAAGTCCTTAGGCGGATAAGGTCTTGGAAGCGTCTCAGGCGGCTGGCTCCTCGATGTCTCCCCCTGTTGTCCGCGGTCTTGATTGGGGTGTGCCGAGCGCGTTCCTTGTTAGAACATTCGGGGGGAGCACTGCGAGATCTCAGCCAGGAGAGCCCAACCGTACTTGTTCAAGCCATTTTGGCTCAGCAGGCTTTGTCGAAACATGCCGCGTAGCAAAAGTGTAACGATACCTCCAGACAAAGTGAAGCAGCTGCTCGGTGAGTGTGTTTCTCTTTCTTCATGCAAGCCCAAGATTTTGTTCAGACCTAAGAGCGTTAACAAGGCTGGAAACACCAGCCATTGGAGTACAATCAATAAGCATCGTATTCTTCTCAGCGAAGTGCTGGATTTAACAAGTGGCCGTCAGATTCATCAGAAAAGCTTTGCCAAACAATTGGGAAGATGGCTTTCAGAACACGGGATGCAATGGTCACATCGGGACGTTGAGGACTCATCCGAAGGGCTTCGAATCATGATCCGAACGTTGAAAGCAAAAAACGAGATCCAGCAGGTGGGCTACCTCCGATATCCTACCAGCAACTTCAGACTCTGATGGGTAAGGTTCGTGTAGACAACGATACCCCGACTCGGGATGACGATCAGAGCGACAGCGATTATGTAGAGGTTCTTCCACCCAAGAAGCGTGCGTTGGTTCCCGCGCTTTTTATTTCGAGCGAGGACGTGCCGCCCAAACTCACTAAACATGAAAAGGATGCTGGTATCGACTTCGACGTGCTGAGCGCGTCTCTGTGGCCTAGCAGTTCTCGTTCGCAGGGGTCCGAGTCCGTGGAAGCTATCGTCGATGGCTTGGTGGCGCCGAACGTCGTCGGCCCGACAATGAACAATTGCAAGTCCATGAACCGTGAGCTGAAAGGGAAACCTGCGGCTGCATATAAGCGGCCTGCGGCCGCGGCTAAGCGGTCTGTTGCCGCAGTACCTGGCCCCCCTCATTCTCCTGGGCCTTCTTCTGGTCCAGAGGGTGCTGCAGCGGTGGTGGATCTGCTGAAGGATTATCTCCCTTGGGATGGCTCGGACCCCCCGCTCAAGGTCATGAAAAAGCGCGTGCACAGCAAGGGCTTTCACTCGGAGAGAGATCGTGCGATCAAGAGTGGCGTCACGAACAAAGATGAAATCAGTAGGAGGGCGTCTGCGGCTGGCCCGGCCTTGTTGAAGCAATGGCTGACTCGTGTTGGCATGTAGGGACTGTCGCGTCAGAGCCACGGCTGTCAGGGAGGGTAAAGGAGGAGGAGGCCGAGGAGGAAGTGGAGGAGGAGGAGGAGGAGGAGGAGGGGAGGAGGCTGGGAAGGAATAAGTTTTTTCTTCAATTCAAGCTCGAGCCAAGGCAGAACGCGGGGAGGAGGAAGAGGAGGAGGAGGAGGGGGCGGATGAGGAGGAGGACGAGGAGGAGGACCAGCAGGAGTAAGAAGGGTCAAGAGGATAATGATGAGGAGGAGGAGGAGCAGGATAGAGGAGCGGAAGGGGGGACTGAGAAGGAGAAGAGGGAGAGGAAGAAGAAGCTCAGGACGACGAGACGGAAAGGAGGAAGATTAAGAGAAGTGCGACGCATCCCCCCTTTCTGCATCTTCCACTTCATCTCCTCTCCCGTCTCCCGCTTGCTGTTTTGTGTCTGTAGCTCGGCGGTCAACTAATTTTCCGCTCTCTGTCGGCCACCGCACGTATTCAGAGCCCGTTGAGATCTTGCTGGCATTTTCTATACAGTGGCTGCATGTCTTTGACAGCGACAAGTTTCGTGAAAGGACGGGCCCAAAAAGCCCACAAGTGTTCCCTGTTTCCGGAACCCAGAAAGACCTCCATAAGGCCTCCACCCGTTGGTGCCATCACAATATCCACGGCATCGCATCCGTCAAAATCTCCAGCGACATCAACCATCAACAACATTAACATTGCCAGCAATACCGTCACTATTCGTAGACGTCATCGCAATCTGCACGACCGACATCAACATCGACACCATCCATGCGTGAGTGGTTGTGCCATAGGTTTCGCCCTCTGCCGCCGAGAACGACGCGCTATGCTGACGTCTTTCAAATGTTTGCAAAACGCACCACGTCATGGAACAGTCAACCAGTAACGTGAGCAGCGTGCGAAACCACGAAACCAACAAACGACAAACAAGAAACCGAAACGGCCACCGTTTCCGTAGCTATCTGGGCTCTTGCACGCGTCCAGATTGAAGGCACCACGGACTTTCGCATTTCTCTCATTTGATGTCTCGGCGACGGCAGGAGTTTACGCCATTTCAGGGTCGAGGGTTCAAGCTTGATGGAGACCGCAGGGTGAGAGCTCCACAACCTGCTCGTGATCCCGAACATGTCGCTGAGGTGGCCGACTCGCCTCAACCAGTACGAATGCAACCGAGTCGCGATCCATCGAGGGAGTCCGACGGCTTGTCTGAGGCGATGGGTGAGCTTCTTGTCTTCGAGCAAACGGAGCAGATTCAGGCCGTCCAGTCGCACTCGTTCGCCCATGCCATTGACAACGACATGCCTGTGGTGATGAAGGCCATCAGCAACGTGAAGGTCATCGCAAGTTCGCGCAAGTTCGTGGTTGGCGGAGCTTCCAGAGCACAAGGACACGCACGACCTGAGGGAACAGATCGACGAGCTCTTGATCCAGAGTGCGTCGGCTGAGAGCTACGGTGACGCCCATCACAACGGCCCGCCTGATCACCACCTTATCTCGATGAAGAACAGCCTGCTCGCGACGTTCGCAATCTCCGAGACGATGCCGACACGTGCCTGGGCAAGAAGAAAAAGGACCCCTCAGTGCATAGCTCCTCATCGGGCAAGCGCGGGAGCAGCTCGACGCCACCAAAGGCTGCCCCAAAAACAGAAAACTCGGAAGGTAGACGATGATGATTCAGACTGAACCCTCGCTTCTTGTTGCAGGCGCCGTTTGTGTTGATGGCTCGTGTCTTTCGCATTTCGCTGAGTGCTAGATTCAGACGAGTCAGCAGAGACTTGCCGCGGCCAGAAATTCAAGCACTGGCGCCAGACGGTCTCCGCTATTCCCATCGCCAATAACATCAACAATCACTCATTCACAGAGTAGTAGTAGGAGTGACCCAAAGGAGTAGCAGGAGTGACCCAAAGGAGTGGCCCAAAGGAGGCCCACAGGAGGCCCAAAGGAGTAGGAGTAGCCCAAAGGAGGGCCAAAGGAGTGGCCCAAAGGAGTGGCCCAAAGGAGGCCCGATTGAAAGCGTAGTAGGAGTGGCCGACAGGAGGCCTAGACAAATTTCACTCAGCCCCTCGAGGCTCAGGGGAACTCCATATAGGACCAAAGGATGTCCAAGCAATTGCCATTAAGGTTCTCGTGGCCCCTCATGGCTCCAGTGACCTACAGCGCGACCTCCAGCAGAAGCCCGCCCCCTCGCCCCGGTGAGAGCCAACCTAAGGTGATCAAGAAAACGCGCTCGTTCAGTGTCTGCCTTGTGACCCGACGCCTGATTTCTTGTCTGCTCGCAGCTGCTGTTGGAGGCCGGCAATTCTGAGGTCTTTTCGCGAAGTGGCCAGCTTCGATTCCGAAGTTCTGCTGGGAGTACGAGGGTGATTCAAGAGCACGCGCGCGGGCGCAAGAGTGCATCCTTGCATACTTGCATTCTTGCTTGCATACTTGCATTCTTGCATACTTGCACATCGCAAAACAATCAGATCAAGAATGCAAGCATGCAAGAATGCATTCTTGCATTCTTGCATACTTGCATTCTCGCTTGCATCCTTGCATGCATTCTTGCGCGCCGCTGGTTCTGAGTTCAAGGCCTTCTCAGATTTCCGTAGCCATTTGGGATCAAGTCGTCTCGCTTCCGGTACTGCGATCTGCACGTGCCCGCAGACGTGCCGCCTAAAATTCCGAAGGCCAAGCTCAGCGAGGTTGCGCCAACAGACGAAGAGGTTGCGGAAGCTAGGGCCAAGTTAGAGCAGATGGAGAGGGGCAAGCTTCGCAGCGCGACCACGTGTATGCAGAATTTTCTCAAAGCTCATCCTGATGATTCAGTGAATCTCACCACATCTGACCTGAAAGAGAAGTATCTCATCCACTTCCTCGTGCACCAGATGCGCAGCAAGAACGCCACGAAGCAAATCCAGTCCGAGCGAATGGGCAGTACCAACAGCGAGAAGATCAAGGAGTTCTACTGGTGGAATAAGTTCCAGATGAACACGAATCTGGGGGAGGAGATGGCCGAGCACTACCGTACGTCGGGCAAGCTCCCGAAAGTTCCCAACATGGTCACTGGCAGCACCGACGAGGAGCACGTGCAGTGGGGGGTCCCAGTAAATTACGGGAGAATGACCGACGCCGAGTGGAACGCCATGCGGATTTGGACCACGGGTGAGTCCAGTGAGGCAGACATGAAGGCTGCCCAGGAGTTCTTCGGCCTGGTGGGCAGCGGCTCCTCTTCGTCGGGCAGCGGCCAGGCGAGCATCAAGGTGGGGCCGAAGAGCGAACTGGATTTCTTGAATGAGAAGATCGAAGCCCTCAAAGCTGATCCGACGCAGTCCCTTCGCAAGTTCCAGGACTTCGAGATGGAGCTCAGCCAGATCAAAGTGAAAGCAGACGGCGACAAATGCAACAACTACGCGAACATGCTCTCGGACGATCTTGACAAGTGCCTCAAGAAGACCTCGGGCGTCACCAAAATTCTTAAGAAGATGGTCCAGGAGCCCGCGGAGTCAGAGGGTGGTCTTCCTAAGCTCATCAGCTCGATGGAGACCCTCAGCGGCGAGGTCGACGACGCTCGCAGTTTGGCGTCCACTTTCGTCTACACGTTGGCCGCCAAGAAGAGGCGCACCAAAAAACCGTGAGACAGTGCGAGTCCAAGGCTCCGCTACCATTCTACTCTTTTGCCCCTCTCCAGTTTCGAAGGGCATGCGGTGGGCGATCTTGGGCTCGACGCCACCTCCAGCTCGACTCTCGAGGGTCTCTGGCACAAAGACGTTCGCGCATGATGGGGCGTGCGAAGAAAAAGCAAAACAAAGTAACCTTGAGCCTCTAGCCACCTTGAGCCCCGTGCTGGCCACAGTCACCTTGAGCCCTTGAGCATATTGAGAGTTATTGCTATCGGCGTCATCGCAACCATCATCACCATTACCACACACATGAGCCGAGTAGCATCGAGATCATCATGCCATGTATCACGCTCTCTCATCGTCACAACGGGGACCAACGCCATACATTGACACGTCGTGGCCCAATATCCACCACCACACATCTTCATCATCGTCATCGTCTGTGTTTCCACCCGTAGCCAATTTTGGCCCAAACTGTTTGCCATAATGAAGCTACACGGTACACTAGCGCTGCTGTGCGCGCATGGTTGGCTTGAAGCAACGGCAGGCACTTGAGCGTGAGGATGGGTCTCCCGAAGGAGCTCACGTGCCAGCTCCTGGGAGGATCCGAGGGGGGTTCAAGCAGCGCCGACTTGAGTCCACCGAGCCTCCTGCTGACCAGACCTCCGCTGGGAGAATCTCGGATCTCGGGCCCTTCGGACAAGCTCTGATCAAGGATTGGGGAGCTGGTCGCAAGTCGGCAAAGCAAGTTCAGCAGGACGCAATGGGTGCTCAAGCTCAGGGTGCAAAGGGCCTTGAGAGATTAGCTAAGCTCGGGAGTTCCGGCCAAAGTCCTCAGAACAGATTTCGCGACATGCAAGCTTGTCTTGGCTATCCAGACGGGTCCCCGCGCATCCAATGGTTTGAGATCCCAGCTACATTTGGCAGACGGGCGCCTCATCCATTCTTGTTGCCACACTGTTTTTTGTTCGCGGAGTATTACAAGGACGGCAAACAAAGATGGCGAGATGTGATGGCTGGCCCCGTCGGTGCTTGCAGGCAATTTTGGGAATCTGTGCAATATACTAAATACATGGAGAGACATCCCGATCTCGCTCAAGATACATGGGCTCGAACGATACCTATTGGAATACATGGGGATGGGGGTGCATTTTCTAAGCAGGGGAACTTGCTGACACTATCGTGGAACAGCTTGCTTGGTGCAGGATCTACTCTTTCGAAGCGTTTTCTGTTCACTGTAATTCTGAAAAGCCATATGGTGGCAGATACTCTGAACACTATCCTTCGAATTTTGGCGTGGAGTCTCAATGCACTACTCAGCGGCGCAACGCCGAAGCAAGATGCATTCGGCAACAACTTGATTTATGCTGGCGTCCCTTTGGCTGGATCGTGGCGTGGGGCAGCATGCCAGATTCGCGGCGATTGGGAATTTTACTGCAGTACAATGGGGTTCCCACAATGGAACTCGGGCGATCGGATGTGCTGGATGTGTAGGGCATCCAACACCGTGGAAGAGTTGCTCTGGACTAACTTCGCCGACGACGCTCCCTGGAGAAGTACTCTCTTCACACGCGAAACGCACCGAGATTTTCTGAGGCCAAGGGGTCAAGCGATACCAACACTTTTGAATTATGTTCGAGGCCTGCGCCTCGAAAACATCATGGTTGACGTGCCCCATGCGATCGACTTAGGGGTGGCAGCGCATACACTAGGCAACATACTATTTCTGTTCGGAGCGTTTCGGAAATCATTCGGAGGCACGAACACGAACGCTGGAGTGGAAAAGATATCAGAACACATGCACGTTTGGTATTCCACGCACAAGGTTGATTCAAGGCTCAGGGGCAAGCTTACCTTGGAGGTTCTTCGACAGCAGGGGGGGTGGCCAAAGCTTCGTGGGAAAGCCGCTCCGGTCAGAAAGCTTGCCAAATACGCTCTTCATGTGGTCGAATTGTTTCAGGATGGCTCAGAGCATGATCGTCTAGTGTATGCTCTGATCCGCTGACTGTGCAAATTCTATGATAACATTGATGCCATCAGCCAGTTTCTTCCAGAAGAATCGAAAAACGAGATGTCGGTCCTGGGTCGGAAGTTCTGTCAGATATACAATGCACTGGCCGTGCAAGCGTTTAACGATCACATTCGAATGTGGAAACTGAGCCCCAAGATGCACGTGCTGATACATCTCTGCGAGACGCAGAGTGCAACGCGGGGTAACCCGCGTTTTGTCTGGACGTACGCAGATGAAGATTTAGTTGGATGCATGATCGATGTTGCCAGAACTTGCCATGTCAGGACGGTATCCTTCTCGGTGCTTTTTACATGGCTCCACTGCCATTTCGCCGAGGACTAGAGGCAAAGCATTGTCACGGGCATCGTCGCCGTCATCTTCACCATCGCTCTCTTCTCTCTCCTCTGCTTCCCCCCCGCCCCCGCTGCCGCCCTACGTCGACTGCTCCAACTACAGGGCCTGCCGTGCCCTGCGCCTCCGAGGAGTGACGGAGAAGACAAAAGAGGAAAGAAGAGGGAGGAGACGGGAGGAGGGGGGGGGGGAGGAGGAGGAGAGGGAGGAAGCAGGAGGAGCAAAAGGAGGAGGAGGAGGAGGAAGAGAAAGAGGAAGAAATGGAGGAAGAGAAAGAGGAACAGGGGGAACAGGAGGAAGAGGAGGAAGACATGGAGAAGGACAAGAAGGAGGAGGAGGATGAGGAGGAGGAGAGGACCTACTCCCCCCCTCCTCCTCCTCCTCCTCCTGCTCCTCCTTTTCCTCCTCCTCCTCCTCCTCCTGCTCCTCTTCCTCCCCCTCCTCCTCCTCCTCCTCTTCCTCCCCCCTCGCTTCCTGCGTTGCCAGTTTGGGTCAAACAATGTAGCGAGGGCTAGCTGCGGCACCCTCGCCAAAAGAGGTTTCAAACCCACAGGTTTGAAACTCATCTCAGAGCTTTGTAAATAACAACGCTTCGTTAATTTACAGAGCATCTGAGCCTCTGGGTACACAGCCTTCGCACTGGATCGGATAGGCTACAGAGCAAAGCGGAGCAGAAAAGAGCAACGAGAAGCTTCAACCGACTGTGAGTCGTCAGTCTTCACATTATCCTCCATATCCTTGATGTAATCTTCGTCATACTCACGGTTGTACTTGTCGGAATCAAGGGCGGCGTCCACGGCTGTCTTGATCGCCATCGCGCGGCTCTTGTATAGACGAAGCCTCACAGACTGCCGCCGGCATTTCATCTTTAGCACGTCGATCGTCTTCATCAATTTGAGGAATCGCTTTCGCATGACGGGGCTGCACTTCATGATGAAAGCCGACTTCACCCTTTTGTTAAAGGGCATTGCACCACT
>CAUYUJ010014152.1:394488-433515 GCA_963575745.1 Prorocentrum cordatum
GGAAAAAAAAAAACGTTGCTTTGGGGGCCAAAACGTCCCGCGGAACCTGCGGGGAGAACCGGGGAGGTACCGGGGAGAACCGCGGAGAACCGCGGAGGGCCCCAAAGTTGTTCAAGTGACCCCAGAAGCGTATCTGTGGACACCTGTGGTTTTTTGCTGCTTTTTGTTAGTTTTGGTGTTATGTTTGATTTGTGTTTTGCATGTGTCATGCTTTTCTGTGTGTGTTTTGTGTGTTTTTATGTTTTTCATGTTTCTAATGTTTTTTGTGTATGTTCACTGTTTTCTTTTTGGTTTCGTAGAGAAAAGGTATTTGTTCGTTGTTGGTTGGTAATCGCATGTCGCGCCATTGTTTCGAGCCTTCCTGATTTTTTTGTGCGCATATGTGTATTATGCTCGTCTTGCCGTTTCCCCCCCCACGCGGCGCTTGTCTATCCCCATTCACGCATCCTTTGTGATCGCGAGACCAATAATAGCCGAGCGCGTGGCCAATCTAAATAAAGAGCTGGGTGGTGTATTTGGCAGACCGGGGAAGAACTGATAACTGCTAAGACCTTGGGTGGCTCCTCCTTGGGCCGTTGAAACCAGCGCCTCGCTCGACACATCATCACGATCTGCGAGTCTGCGTGAAACTGAGCGTGAGTGGATCTGAACGGCAGTCAGTCTGAGCGTGAGCGTATACGAGTGTGAATATATATATATATATATATATATATATATATATATATGAGTGTGAATGTGTTTGAGTGCAACAGGTCAGTGGCTGAGTGGGTCTGTGTATGATTGATGATGACTGGAAGCACGTCTGAGTGTGAGTGACCCTGGGCACGATACGTTCGTCTGAGTATGAGCGTATCTCCGGTGTGTCCAAGCAGCTTGAGGCATTCTTTTCTGCGGTGTTTCCAAACACCTCCTGTTCTTTTATCTGTCGTTTCGCGGCCAAACAGGCCGAAGAGCAAAACAGAGCATGCATGGCCATCCCTCGTGGCGGCTAATTAGCGGCTAGCGGGACTCGAGGGAACTACCCGCCTTGGCCCAGGACGACTCGGTGGTGTCGCCCGGGCTCGACTCTGAGACCGCTGCAGCTACGGCCTCGGCGAGGGCCTCTGCGCGCGCAGCCTCGCGGCCGTCAATGAACCCTGCCTTGTACCCCTTGCCTTACGCGTCCTGGAAGTCCTTCTGGGACTGGGGCTGCATCTTGTCCTCCGAGGCCGGTATCTTGTGTTTCTTGTCCTTCTTGTCGCCCATGCTGCCGCGTGGGCCGCGGCCGCTCGAGATGTTTTGCTTCGAGTTGCTGCCGACGACGTGGTCGTCCACGTTCGGGCCGTTGATCTTGAAGTTGCAGGCTTTCATGGCGCATTCCCATTCGACGGCAACCAGCAGGGCGGTTTTTTGTTGACAAACCACTCGTCTGGGAGCTCCCGATGAGGCGTCGGGTCCTCGTTGAGCGCCACCGAATCCTCCGTCCTGTAGGTGCTGAACACCTTGATCGCGGCACTGTCCGAGTCCTTGAACGCGACGCCGAGGTAGCTCCATGACTTGAGGAGCTCCTGCTTGACCTGAGACACCTGCGGGAACATCGGCCACTCGCCCTGCATGGCAACAGGGAAGAATACTGGCTCCCACGTGCGCCACTCGTCGAACCATACCCACCGCCTTGTGTGCACCGTCGACTCGACGATGACCAACTGTTGGGTGACCATTGCTCCTGCCAAGTAGAGGTCTGGGCCATGCCGACGAGGGATGTGAATCAGAATGTGCTTGCCGTTGCGCCGTCGGCGCCTGGAATCGGATCACTCGAGCCAGCACTACGTGCAAAGGAATTTGACCCCGACCTGACCTGGGTGACCCGAGAGGACTCCACGACTGGTGCCCGGTGCCTCAGATGATGATGGTGATTGTCGTGATTTCACGTGTTTCCGTCGCGCCGTTGATCCGCCGCTGTTTTGGTCGCTCAAGTCTTGACCATGTGGGAGAATTTCCTGGGTCACGCTGTCAGCGGAACAGTCTCGTACTTCACCCGCTGTCCCGTCGTGCCATCGTGCCCTCCTTGCCCTGTGTGTTCTCTGGCGTGCGGGCAACCAGCGAGCTGCCCATCCTGTTCGCTGGTGTGTCCCGCGGCTCCTGCGTGTCCAGAGTCCGCAGCGCCAGCCTGCCCCGCTCCGGCACCCTGCCCAGCGGCGGTGTGCCCAGCCTGCACCCCTTGCGCGGCCGCGGCATCCGCGGCCACGAGCGAGGCGCCCGCGTCGGCCCCGCCGGCTGGGGGCGAGGCCCAGAGCGCGGCGGCCATTCTGGGTGACGTCGGCCGCGACGCCGGGGCCGTGTACCTGGGGCTGCTGGGCGGCACGCTCGGTTGCTTCCTGGCGGCGGCTTGCCTGGGGTGCCTGAGCGCTGCGTCGAGACGGGACGCTCGGCCGAGGCGCGAGGCGGTGACCTACGATGGCAGCACTGGCAGCGACGACGTGGTGGGTGTACGTCTTCTGGGCCGCAGAGGCGGTGTGGCACCAGCGCGTGAATGGGGGGCTGGTGGCGTCCTCGGAAGGTGACCAAGTCATCGGTACAGCCGACGGCGACCTGTACGCAGTGACGGTGTCGGACTGCCCGGATGTGCGGGGGGCCAGGTTCGGCAGCTTCGACTCCCCGCCGCTGGCGATCGACCCGCAGCAAGTGCATCGGAGCGGAGCGGGTCCGACGGACGCGAGAGTGGCGCAGCTCACCGCCGCAGCAGGGCAGGCGGCACCCGCCGAGAGCAGGGTGCATGCGCGCGCAGGCGATGGGCAACCCAGAGCTGCTAGTGGTCCTGCGGCCCCTGGTGCGGCCGGGCGGCCGCGGGCCGCGGGAGTGGCTCGGCATCAAACGGCGCCGCGAGCATCTCCGCCAGGCGTGCAAGCTGGGCGTCAGCGACTGGGGCGGTCAGGAGCGCATCCAGCCCCCTCACCAGATCGAGGCGGTGCCGGGCCAGGACCAGGGGGGCGGCGCCAGCTCGTTCAGCATTAAGATGAAGTTCAGGAGGCTCCTGACTATCGAGGTCGCGGTCGGGGACAAGGCCAAGGACGCCGAGAGCAAGGGGGTGGGCGGCATGATGGGCTTGGAGGGTCAGGCCGCCTTCTCTGGGCTGTCACGCGCGGTTTCCACGGCCGAGGTGACCGCCGACCTCGTCGAGTACATCCGCGCCGAGGTTGAGAAGAAGGCGATGTTGCACAACAAGCTGCGCCTGGCCCGCGAGGAGCGGGGATCCAGGCGCAACCACGGTTGAAGTGTGGTCCCGCGCTGCCGACGGAGGGGGCGACAGCGCGCGTATGCAACCCCTCCAAACCGAGCGAGGTCATGGGCCTGCTCCCACTCGAGACGTTCGCGGTGAACGGCGACGTCGTGCACGTGATATCTTTCCTCTGCCGTGCCCGAGGGATCGCGAGGTCTTCGATCGGGACGTGGACCGGGGGCTACCCCGTGGATTGCGACAGCGGCTGGGCGAGCGTCTCAGTGTGCATCATGATGTCCTGAATGCTGTGGACTCCCTCAATTGGCTTCACGATCCATCCGTTCGCCGCGGTCGTGACCGACATGCAAGCTACGTGGGGCCGTCGCTTGCTCGGAGCCAGTGCCTTAACCATATCGAGGCCTCGGCGCAGGAACTTGGCCCCCCGCCTGCCTCGCTTTCCCCCGCAGAAGCGCTTTTGCAGCTTCGCGTGGAGGGGGCGCCTACACCGTCGAGCAGTCGTCCCTCGGGAGCTACGACCCCGCGCTCCTCTCCTTGCCGGACGTCAGCACGGCTCCTGTCCCGCTGGCGGATGCGCGGGGGGAGGGCGGGCTATCCGAGGTCGAATTCTTTGTTCGGCAGAGCCTGCTCAGTCCGAGCGAGGCGGCGGCCCGTCTCCGTCAGAGTTCTGTGCCTGTCCCCTACTCTGACCCCAAGCTTCGCGACCAGAAGTGCCGGTCCAGTTTTGCCCAGTTTATGCGCGAGCGCCATCTCATCGAGCACGCCCTGGAGGATGGCATGCGAGCAGACATCTTCTTTGTCAAGAAGAAGGGCGGCCGCCTCCGCATGGTCGCGGACTGCCGCCGGCCCAGCCAGATCTTCGTGGAGCCCGACGGGGTCAGGCTCGCCACGGGGGGCGCTTTCGGGCGCCTTGGGATGCTCGACGGCGGCAGCGAGCTCACCATCGAGGGTGCGGACCTGAAGGGCGCATTCTACCACTTGGAGTAGCTGGAGGCGCTCCGCTATGCTTTTATGTTGAGGCCTGTCCGGGCCGGGGTCATGGGCGTCTCCGTCGTCTGCACCGAGGAGGTCAAGGCCTCCGCACTCCTGTGCCCCAGGCTGCGCGTCGTTCCCATGGGCTTGTCGTGGGCGACGCGGTGGTGCCAGTCGCTCATGGAAAGGGTGGCCGACGCGAGC
Source organism: Prorocentrum cordatum (assembly GCA_963575745.1). NCBI lineage: Eukaryota > Dinophyceae > Prorocentrales > Prorocentraceae > Prorocentrum > Prorocentrum cordatum. The sequence goes on from CAUYUJ010014152.1 coordinate 398,882, forward strand.
GGCTGTGACGATGCCTCTCGGTTTCGAGACGGCCGCCCAGCCCCGCCACTCAGCCCCGCCTGCCCTCTCGGGTCCGTGGACAACCACGTGAGCATCGGTTACGACGCGGACGCTGCGCGCGCCAACGTCACGAGGATGATGCTGGAGCTCGAGCGGCGTGGACTCGTGGTCACGAGGGAAGCTCATCTTGGCGAGGTGGAGGGCGAGTTCTCGGTCCTTGGGTGGGCCCTCTCGTCCACGGGCCGCTTTTCGTCATTGGCGCCCCGTCTCTGGCGCACGAGGCTTGCTGCGCGGGCCTTGGCCCGAAGGGGCCGATGCTCGGGTCGGGGCCTGGAGCGGGCGGTCGGGCACGTGGTCTTCATCGCGCTGGCTCGGCGCGAGGGCCTCAGCATCTTCGAATCGTGCTTCAGGTTCATCCAGGAGTGTTACAACCGTGAGGTGCCGCTCTGGAGCCAGGTCAGGCAGGAACTGCTTGCCTGGGATGGCGTTGCCCCTCCGTTGTGGCGGGACCTCCGCGCGCCGTGGTCGCCTTCTGTCGGCTGCGTGGATGCTTCCCCCCGGGGGCTGGGCGCCTGCGAAGCCGTCTGGGAGGTGGGCGCGGTGCGGGGGGTGGGTCGCCATAGCGAGAGGTGGCGCTATGGCCGGGCCGAGCGCTTGCCTCCGCGTCGGCGGGCGCGCGCGGCCGAGCTCGCGGCCGAGGGGGCTACTGGCGCGGCCGAGGGCCTGCTCGCCCGGCTGGGCGCCCAGCTTCCGTCGGGGTCCAGCGGGCAGTCGCTGGGCCCGCCGCTCGAGCGCGACCTCAGCCAGTTTCCCGAAGTCCCCCGGCGAGTGCTGGAAAAGAGTAAGTGGCAGGTCACGGGCAGGAGGAAGTGGGATCGTCTCGAGGAGATGCCTGTCCTTGACGCGCGGGCCGTTTTGTATCATGTTCGCCATGCTCTCCGAGCTGTCCGCAACCACGGGAAGCGTCTCCTCGTCTTGGGCGACTCGCTGTCTTCGGTCTCGGCTACTGCTAGGATGAGGGCCCACAGTCACACCGTGCTCAGCATCATGCGCAAGATCGGGGCCCTCTCTCTGGCTTCGGGGAGTTCCTTCTGTATCCGCTGGATTCCTCCGGAGTACAACGTCGCGGATGGCCCCTCGAGAGGCTGCGGGAGCCCCAGTGACCCCTCGCCCGTCGTCCTCAAGGCGCCCCCCATGGAGACCTCCGTCGCCCAGGACCATTGCCAGGAGCCCGTCTACGACCTAGGTGAGCAGGAGCGCCATCAGCAACGTAGTATGCAACATCATGTATCTTCACATCAGCATTCACATCATCAGCGAGCTGGTGCAAGCAATCCCTGGCCCCTGGAGCTGGAGCACATGTCGGACACCCCGGGCCTGGACCGCAACCTGGACCCCGTCGAGCCCCACCTCGAGCCCGAGCCGTCCGTCAGCATTCCCGGCTCGAGGGTGCTTCGTCTTCTTCCATATGTTGCGAGTCCCACTTCCGTGTATCATCTGGTGCAGATGGGGGCGCGTGGGCCCCCGGCTGCCGGGGGGGCGCTGCATGGGGCGGAGCCTGACGCGCCCGGCGGCGTGGGCCCAAGATGGAGTGAGCCTGCCTACGTTGGCCCGCCAGCGTGGGCCAGCCAGCCCTCCGCCGGCGCCGTTGCCGGCACTTCGTGCTCAGACTCCGGTGGCTGCGCGCGCGGCGGCCTCCCTCACGCCCATCCAGCGGGCGCGCCTCATCGAGCTGCCTGCTGGGATATCCGTCCTGAACGCGGCTTCGGTCCGTGCTCGGGCTGGCCTCCAGGCCTACACAGACATGCTCAACGGGTTCGACCGGTGGGTCAAGCAGCAGAGGAGGGAAGTCTCCTCTCCAGCGTCGCTCGACGGCGCCGTCCGCGACTACCTTCACAAGATGTTCGAGGAGGGGTGGCACCAGACCTACGCCAACCGCATGATCGCGGCGGTGGCGCGGCGCGACCCCCGCTTCAACAAGAACGGGCCGTTCGACCTGCCGCTCGCGAAGCAGGCCTCGAAGGGGCGGCGCAACCTCGCCCCCCCCCCCCCCCCAGGAGCCGCATGGCGTTGCCTCTCGAGATCGTGGCGATGGCGATCAACTACTTGCACTACCACGGCCAGCCGCAGATCGCCATCGCGGTGTGGCTCCTCCTCGAGATCTACGGTCGCCCGGGAGAAATCCACGGGCTGCGACTCCAGGATTTCGCGCCGCCACCTCCTGGGTCATCGGCAGCTCACAGGTTCCCCGCCGTGACGCTTCACGCGCAGGAGGTCGGCGAGGTGTCCAAGACCGGGGAGTTCGACTCAGCTGTGCGGCTGGATCTTCCCCGACAGCAGGGGCTGGGCGCGGCGCTCCAGGCGCTGGTCAGCGCTCGGCGCCAGGGGGGCGCCGCGGCGAACGCCTCCCTCTTCCCCGTCACTCAGGCGGAGGTCTCGCGCGGTTGGCGCGGGGCCATCCGGGCGCTCAGGCTCGACACCATCGGCGTCAGCCACGTGCGCCAGCTCCGCCACTCGGGGCCCAGCCACGATTACGCCGCCAACCTCCGCGACCTCGAGCAGATCCGCCGCAGAAGCCGCTGGAAGTCGTGGAGCTCTGTGCGGAGGTGCGAGAAGGGCGGCCGTCTCACCGAGCAGATCCACAAGTTGCCCGCCGCGCAGAGGCGGCGCGCCGTGGCCTGCTGCCCCGCCCTGACAGCGTGCACGCGCGGCCTGCCCTCAGCATTGGCTCCAGTCTGCCCGACCCGGCGGTGATCCTGGATCTTTCTGCGGCGAGGGCGGCTTCGGTCGGGCGGCCGCTGACTTGGGCACGCCAGTGCTGCTGTGGGACACTTCCCTCGGTGAACAGCATGATCTCTCGAAGGCGGGCAACAAATCCCTGATCTTGAGGTGGGCGCGGGCCGGGCGCGTAAGAGGCTGGCACGCTGGCATTCCTTGCAATGCCCTGACGCGCTGCCGTGACCACGGGGTTGGAGCCCCTCCTGTCCGTTCTGATACTTACCTCCTGGCCTTCCCCCCCCTCAAACCACACCTCCAAGCCATCGTTGAGGTCTCGAATTCGCTGAATAGTTTTGTGGCCACTCTTGCCTGCCTGTCCATCGTGATGCGTGTTCCGTGGAGCGTTGAGAACCCCAAGACCTCTCGGTAGTGGCTTCTCCCTAGGTTCAGAGCGCTCCCCAGGCGTAAATCTATGATTTTCATTATTATCTCCATGTGCCAGTGAGGGGGGCCGTGGTAAAAGGACAGGGCTCTTGATGTCTGATCTTGAGCCCGGCAGCTTTAGTAACTCGGTATGCTGTGGCTCACGTAGAGGTATTTGTTCGCGGACGGGCCGCCCCCACGTCCAAATCCAGGGCTTTTTGCCCAAGGGCGGGTTCCAGACAAAAAAAAAGGGGCTGTCTATCCGCGCAAGTTCTGTCTCGCGCTGGCCAGGTGTTTCCACAGCGCTGAGGTCGGTGCCTCAGCTCAGGTGATCCAGCAATCTTTGTCTAAATAGTATGCCTTTTAACTCGGCGTGGCCAGCTTGCTGCTGCATATTTGGCGCATATTCGGCAGTCTGTATGTGTATACTCGTGCTCCTCGCATCTGTGTGCTTGAGCTCTGGTGGTGCGGTGCCGCACCTCGAAGGCTGGACTTTTACGCTGCCCAGTCTCTTGCAATTGCTGGCAGTAAAAAAAAAGGTGCACAGGGGTGTCGTGATTTCACGTGCTTCCGTCGCGCCGTTGATCCGCCGCTGTTTTGGTCGCTCAAGTCTTCCTCCTCCTCTCCTCCACCCTCTTTCAGGCAGCGCGTATGCTGCAGGCAGTATGTATGTGTATGCTCGTGCTGCTCGCGTCTGTGTGCTTGAGCTCTGGTGGTGCGGTGCCGCACCTCGAAGGCTGGACTGTTACGCTGCTCAGTCTCTTGCAATTGCTGGCAGTTAAAAAGGTGCACAGGATAATGATGATTGGAGCAGGGAGGGGGGGGGCAGCGGGAGGAGAAGGAGAAACACGGCGTTGAGAAAGAACGGGTAATTGCTGAAACCTTGGGTGGCTCTTCCTCTGTCCATTGAACCAGCGCCTCGCTCGACACATCACCACGATCTGCTAGTCCTCGTGCAACTGAGCGTGAGTGGATATGAACGGCAGTTAGTCTGGGCGAGAGTGTAAATGGGTGTGAGCATACATATACACATATAAACATATGCGTGGGTTTGAATGTGTTTGAGTGCAAGAGGTCTGTGGCTGAGTGGGTCTGTGTATGATTGAGTATGACTGTAAGCACGCTGGAGTGTGAGTGAGCCTGGGCGCGATACGTTCGTCTGGGTATGAACGTATCTGAACATGAGTCGGTCGGTGCTGTGTGAGTCTGGGTGTGAGTGATTCTGGAGATGACAGTCTACGTCGGGCGCGGGCGAGTCTGAATACGAAGGCGTCTGCGTCTGAGTGTGGGGCTTGTGGACAGCAGTGCCCCAGCGTGGGGGTTGAGGAGGAGGGTGAGTGGTCGCCTGTCTCGCTCACCCCTTCCACCGCAAACGGCGCGCTTGGCACAGCCAGCCCCTCTCCCCCCCCTCCTCCGTCGGGCCGCTAGGGGGGCCCCAACGGCACAGCCAATCCGTCCTCCCTCCCTCCTCCCTTGGGCGAGTCGGATTGAGGAGGGCGAATGGGCCGCTTTTCTCGCTCACCCCCTTCCGCCTGGCACGGCAAGCTTCGCAGAGGCAACCCTTGCGACAGACCCGAGGCTGTGGCGTCCGCGACCACTGAAGACGAAAATCCGCCACCGCGCCTGCCTTCAGCACGTGCCAGGGTGAGCCACGCCTCTTGGAGACAGTTTTGTAGCCTTTTTCGGGGCGTCTCGACAACTCAATTCGACCTCTTGGACCCCTCTTGAAGCCTTGCTGGGCAGTCTTGGGCGCCTCTTGGGCCATTTGGGGGCCTTCGTGGGCCATCCTGGGGCTCTCTGGGCGATCTTGGGGGCTTCTTGGGTCTTTTTGGACGCTATGAAGGCCGCCTGTATTCGCTTGTCTATAGGATTCGGGCGATGCGTGCACCCTGGGGCCTCTGCGGGGTGCTCTTGGGGCTCTTTCGGGGCGTCTTGGGGGGGAGGGCCTCGTGGGGGCCTCTTGGGGGCCTCTTGGGACGTCTGGAGGACATCGTAGCCAGTCTTGGGGCCTATTGGGGCTGTCTCAGGCGCTCTTGCACTCTCTCGGGCGCTCTGACGACATCTTGTTGTTTCTTTTTATAAGTCGTTTTGGGCGGGGGCACCGCCCCAGAGGCCCACGCGGGACACCCTAAGCGTCCATTATCGCCCAAGAGCGCTTGGAAAACTGGGGGCTGAGGCCCTGAATAAGAACTTTACAGCCCAGCCCCCATGCGCGGTGCCTCGATCTCAGGGCTGCAAGAGCCGCCCCGCAAAGCTTCCCAGGAGACCCCAAACAAGTATCCATGAGGCGTGTGACCCATAAGGGCCCACAAGCCAGGCAGAGCGGCGAGATTGGCCGAAGGCCAGTAGATAGCGCCCGTCTGGCTTGGGCGGTAATGGTGCACGCCTAACACTGCTAGTGCTTAGCCTACCAGTGCTCCCCTTAGGCCTCCCATTCAGAACAATGCGGTCTTCGCTTGCAGCGCGCCGCTCGTTTTTCTGCTCCCATCGAAGTCGCCGTCGTCGAGCCAAGGATGGAGACCTGGAGTTGTTGTTTAAACCTGGACCCCGGACCTTTTTGTTTAGAAGGAAAACACAAGACAGAAGAAACACATGAGACCTGAAATCGCTGACGTCGACGCTCGGGTCGACCGACGACTCCGCTATGTCGAGTTCGATCTCCGTGTTCGGGTTGGCGTCGTCGTCGAGCCGTCGTCGCTTGTGCTGGTAGTTGTCGTCGTCGTCCGGGTCGTCGCTCGTGATGGTCACAGCGGTGTTGCTGCAGCCGCCGTCGCCGCCGACATGGGCCGCGGCGGAGCTGAGGGCGAAAGGGCGCCCTGCCTTGCCCCTGCGGAGCGCCTCGAACGCGCTGGGCCACCGCCTGCCTCGTATCATCTCGGGCCAGCGGCGGGCCCATTGCTCCAGTGATGGATGATACTGCAATCCCAAGGCCTTCAGTGCGTCTCTCATGGTACCAGCCTGGCCGATTAGAACGGATAGACGGATTGCCATTTTTGGATTATGAGTCATCATCTCCACGATTTCGTCCCGGCGCAAGCCGAGACTGGCGTATGCTTCAGAATTGTGATTAGACAGTCGGATCGCCAAGTGCAGTTGGGCGTGACGACGCTCGATGCTCTGTTCCAAATTGGAGGCGAACATCGCCTTTCTGCGTATAGCCATCAACTCGGGCAAATCCGCGATGTCGGTATCGCCCCGCAGGAACTGAAATATTTACCCCCGAATGATAGAGCCATGGCCGAACATCCGCTTCGTCATCTGGTGTTTGACGTCCTGCGCTGTCAAGTTCTCGTACAAAACCAAGCAGATAGCGAGGTGCGTCCTCATGCACTTGTGGTCAAAGTGGCCCACGCACAGACATTTCAGGGGCAGCTGCGCGATGGGGTCGAGCCGCACCTGCATCTCTGCAATGATGAAGGCCTTCGCAGCGGCAAACTCCCTGAATATCTTGCTCGAGTCATTGGCATCAACGTTGACCAGGCGGCGCAATAATTCAGTGTACTTCAAATCCAATGCTTCGCGCATCAACTCATGGAATGCCCCGCAAGCCATCTCAGGTATACGACGACCCCTCATGGGGCAAGACTTCTTAAGGTGGACAAGGTTGTGCTGCCTGCAGAAAGCTCTCGGGTGGCACCGACACCCCTGAGACCACGCCTCAAGCCATCCGAGGGCTGATGCTATGACTGGTATCAAATTGATGCACGCCCAGAAGAAGGGACTTGCATTTGCTGCCGTTACCTTCGCTACTTGTCCGGCATGCTCGTCGTTCCAGTTTGCATGTTGTGGCGCTTGTCCATGCCCGCCGCCATTGCCAGGGCCATCTCTGAATTGCACGCGATCTTCGTTCCAAAATGTGAGGAGATATTGCCTGGTAAGCAGCCACTCTACAATCTCAACGACCGCACCCCAAACCCTTCCCCCTTCGAAGAGCGGAGGCCCACTGCGGAAGAATGGTTGCCAAACAGCGTTGTCTCCAACCAAGCAAGTTTCAACGAATCTATCCCTCGAGAAGCTGTAATGAAACACCACGCAGAAAGCTTCCAAAGACTTCTTCACGTCGGGCCAAGGCGGTAGATGTTGAAGTACGCGCGTCTGAATATTTTCGACTGCATGGAACGAGCCTGGTATGTGCAATGCTTGCCGCATGTGCAGCTGGGTCTGCATGTCTTCCATGACGTTGTGGAGGTGCCCGTCCGCGGCCTCCATGTCGGCGTCGTCGCCGTGGCCGTCATCCCCAGCCGCTGGGCGCGTAGGGTGCCAATGAGGAAACATGTCGTTGGCCTCGCACCACGCCGAGGAAAGGCGCGACTCAACCACCTGGTCGGTGATCACCGCGAAGAACTTTCTGAGTAGATTGCTGACGATTCGCCATGAGTCGCACTCGAGTCGAACGCCGCGCAGCAAAGCATGAAGTTTGTGCGCGGCACTGCCATGGCGGGACCCGGTACCAACTGGAGGAAATTTGTGTTTCCGATACATTGTCCAAGATTGCGCTGAACTTCTTGCATTGTCATAGAAGCGTTCTCGTCGACCGGCTCGCGTTGGAAGCGGGCGAGCTTATCTGCCATCCTCGCCGCCCTGTCGAGGTCGGAGCCGCTAATGACAGCGTGCTCGTGGATAAACCTGAAACGGAAGCCAAGGACTCTGACTTCCTCTTCCTCCTCCTTCTCCGCCTTATCGTCCTGACCGCCCTCCCCTGGGCCCGTTCTTATCCTCCTCCTCGCCCAGTTTCATATCCTTTGAGGGTTATGCTTTTAAAATATCCATGCTTCCCGTGCGTTTCGACGATGACTCCGAAACCCCACTGGACGCCCCAGAAGAATCCCCGCCCGAAAATTCACCCAGCGAACCAATCTCGGCCGCCCTGGGGCGACGAGTCCATCATGGAGTAGATGGCGGCATCGTCCGCGACGAGGTTCCTGCGCTTGTCCCGGTGCACGAGCATCCACACGACGTCGAGGTAAAGCCGCGACCTTCTCAATGTCGCAGCGCTGGGAAGCAAATTATCTGCCATGATCTGCTTTGCTGCATCTTGCAATGCCATTGGGAGAATGCGCAACGCCTGCATGATCGTAGATCTCAACGTGTTGGCGCCGCCGCTGCTGTCTGTGCCCCGGGCGTGGAATGAGAAGATCAAGCACTGCACGAGGAAGTGCGGGTTGAAACCGCCGCGGCGGTCGAGTACACAATGAAAATGGCCACCGCGCCCAGGGCGTCGCGACCAACTCCATTGGCAAATGCTTCTGGAATCAAAGACGCTGCGCAGCGGTCCAGCCAGGACACGAAGTCTTGCAATTGATATTGCACAACATCTTGTTGATTACAGTGAGCGGCCAATATCGCTGATGACTATGCTCTGAGATTCGATGATAACGTCATGAACATGTCTTTGCTGAATAGACCCTGGTCCGTCATTGCGGCGGCGATGTCCTTGCTGACGCCGCAGGGGTCCTGTTCTGGAGGAAGCTGTTGTGAGTGTGCTACTTCAGGGTCTGCAACGATAGCGCGATGGCGACACCTATGCCATAGATCGTAGATGATCGCGGACCGCACGCAACGAAATCGACAATCGAGAGCCAACGCGTACCAACATTGTGCTACCACCAAGATTGACACTGGAAACGGCAGCTGCAAGACAGCGCCGGAATCCAAAAAGGCGGCCTCAGTCAGTCCATCGCCCACCCATCGCTGCAACAACTCACGAAAGCGACCCCGGCCGCCCAGCAGAGCGCCTTCGAGCAGGCGATCCCGGCATTCATTCGTTAGACCAAACCGCAAATGTATTGGAGATTCAATGCCGAAGCCAGCGTGGATCATGTCGATGCCCTGCTCGAGACGGCCAGCTTCAACTACTTCGAAATACTTCATGCATGGGCGATTGCCGCCACTCCAACTTGACATTGCTCGGGCTTCCTTTCCTTACTCGCTGAGTGCTCCTGTGTATTTGCCACTGTAACGCAGAAGTGCTACTCCACATATCTGGCTGTAAGATGCATCACGGTCTGGAAACATTGAGGTGCCGGACTCTTCCAACTCTGCCAGTTGTGCATCCTCGAATGTCTCCTGCATGAAATGTTTGTCAATTTGGTCATGGCAGCCACTTTGAATGATACCCCGGCGGCGCTTACCAGCACGCTATCCGCATGATGTGATCCAGATGGGGAATGTCTCACTCTCGAGGCCGCCGTGTGGGCCCTGCATCCATCCTCCTGCTCGGCCGCTCCACGCGGCTTTGCGAATTTGCTACATTGGGAAGAAGGCCGCAATGTTTGAGGCAGGTCTGGTCACAAATGGCTATGGATGGAGGACAACGGAGACAAGCAACAATCACAATGGGACCTGACTGACCAAACGAGCCACCGGAGATTCCAAGAGTTTGCGTGGCCGACCCACTCGTCCTCCTCCGCCTCTTCGCGTGCGTTTGCGTGTGTGTGCGTGCGTGTGCGTGCCTGCGTGTTTGTGTATGTGTGTGATAATTAACATGAAAACTTGCTGACGCGTCTGTGTCGCCACAACGCCGCCGAGGGAAAACATGCACGTGTGTGTGTGTGTGTGTGTGTGTCTGTGTCTGTGTCTGTGTCTGTGTGTGTGTGTGCGTGCGTGCGTGCGTGCGTGCGTGCGTGCGTGCGTGAATGTATGTGTGGTCGTGCGTGCGCGTGTCGGCGAGTGAGAAGGAGGGCAAGTGGCGGCGGGGGGGGCGGAGGAGGACAAAGGGAGGTGGTGGAGGAAGCGGAGGAGGAGGACACAGGAGGAGGGTGGAGGAGGATGAGGAGGAGGAAGGAGAAGGGCGGAGGAGGAAGAGAAGGACCGGGACGAGGGTGGAGGAGGACGGAGAAGGAAAAAGAGCCACAACATGTGGCGCGATCCGTGAGGGGTTGCCGAGCGCGACACGAAGTTCCCTGGCGCGACATGGAGCCACCCGTGGCGCGACAGTCATCCCTTCCCCCAGCCCCTTCTTTCCCAAGACCAGGACTGGGAGAAGGGTGGAAGAGGAACAGGGGGAAAAGGAGGGGTGGAGGAGGAAAAGGAAGACCCTGGGGAGGGCGGAGGAGGAAGAGGAGGAAAGGGGGTATAGTGGAGGAGGAAGAGGAGGAGAGGGCGTAGGGCGGAGGAAGAAGAAGATAAGGAGGACAAAAGGCTAAATGTGGAGGACGGTGGAGGGCGAGCGGGAGGAGAGGGTTTACAGGGCGCGGTTCCATCTCAGGGGGCGCGCAGTGGGGAGGGACAGGGCAACAGTGAAAATTATTCTTAGGCTTACGCCACATCCGCCGACCCCTTGTTTTTTAGTTGTCCGCGGGGCCGCTCACCAGAGTTTTTTTGTCAAGCCGCGGGAGAGATTCAGGTGGTGACCTTGAATTGTGTTCGGGTACTGTTGGGCGGGCCGTCGTGCATGGGCGCCGTTTGGGGGGCCCTGTCGCGGCGGTTTTCAGGCATTTATGGGGTGTTCTGGGGTTCTTGCCGAGGGTTCTCTGGTCGTCCTTGGGGCCTTTTCCGGTGGTGGAGAGGGGAAGTACGTTGCGCGCCGGTGACACTTCAAGGGTGTCGGCGGATGGCGCGCGGGAGTACCCGGGATTACTTATGTTTGCTGTTTTTCCCCATATCCTAAGTATGTGGTTTTTGTTCTTACTGTGACCGCGCCGGAAGGAAGAACACACCTCCTCCCCCTCCTCCTCTTCTCGGCTTCTCACCCGACGACTACCTTATACTCTGATTTTGACCGCGCCGGAAGAAGGAACACCAACCCCATCATCCAGACTTAGTCATCATTCAGACTCATTCATCACTCAGATCAGACTCACTCATCTCCCAGACTCACTTATCAACGAGACTTACTCATCAATCAGAATTAATCACCACTCAGACTCCCTCATGCTCAGTTTCGCTCAGACTCATTCATCACTTAGACGCACTCATCAATCAGATTCATTCATACTTGTACTCATTACACTCACTACACTCTGTCAGGTCCACTCATCAGATGACTCACACACACACACACACTGATGTTGAGGATGTCTCAGGCGATTCTGTGGCTCCAGCACTTCTAAGGGGGGCGGCGGGGGGCGTTTGCAGGGGGTCCCGTTCGTGTAGTTTTGTGGGGATGTCTCAGGCGGTTTGGCCTTTTTCTCCTCCAACATGTTTCGCTTTCGAAGCAGATTTGGAGGATGTCTCAGGCGATTCGCTGGTTTCAGCACTCTAAAGGGGGCGGCGGGGGGTGTTTGCACGGGGTGCCGTTCGGGGAATTGTGTGGGGATGTCTGAGGCGGTTTGGCCATTTTCTCTTCCAACATGTTTCGCTTTCGAACCAGATTTGGTGGATGTCTCAGGCGATTCGCTGGTTTCAGCACTCTAAGTGGGGCGGCGGGGGGTGTTTGCACGGGGTGCCGTTCGGGGAATTGTGTGGGGATGTCTGAGGCGGTTTGGCCGTTTTCTCTTCCAACATGTTTCGTTTTCGGAGTAGATTTGGAGGAGGAGGAGGAGGAGGAGGAGGAGGAGGAGGGGGAGGCAGGAGGAGGAGGAGGAAGAGGAGAGGAGGAGGAGGAAGAGGAGGAAGAGGAGGAGGAGGAGGGGAGGAGGAGGAGGAGGAGGATGATAATGATGATGATGAGGAGGAGGAGGAGGAGGAGGAGGAGGAAGAGGAGGAGGAGGAGGAGGATGCTGGGGAGGAGGAGGAGGAGAAGGACGAGGCAGGGGAGGAGTAGGAGTAGGAGGAGGAGGCGGAGGAGGAGGGCGATCATGGGGAGAAGGAGGCGAGCATGAGCATGAATAGGAGCAGGAGAAAGGGATGATGATGATGATGACAATGATGATGATGATGATGATGGTGATGCTGGTGATGATGGTGATGATGGTGATGGTGATGATGATGGTGATGATGATCGCAAAGACGACGGCCGCGCCGCTTTCTTGATAATTGAGGAGGAGGAGGCGGAGCAGGAGGAGGAGGAGGAAGAGGAGGAGGAGGAGGAAGAGGAGGAGCTCGAGAAGCCGGTGCGCTTGGACTCCGGGAGCGGTCTTTGGGGGCGGATTTGGGCCGGGCGGCGGGGCATTGGCAGACTGCGCCGGAGGAGCGCGTCACGTGTACCTGGCTTCCTGGCAGAGGAGGAGGGGGAAGGGGAGGAGGAGGAGGAGGAATCGGAGGATCAGGAGGAGGACGAGTGGAGGGGAAGGAGGAAAAGGAAGGTGGGGAGGGAGGAGGGGGCAGATGAGGAGGACGAAGGGGGAACTGGGAGGAGGAGGATGAGGAGGAGGAGGAGGAGGGAGGAAGGAGGAAGAGGAGGAGGAGGAAGAGGAGGGGCAGGAAGGGGATGATGGCGACGATGACGAGGACGATGACGATGATGATGGTGGTGGTGATGATGATGGTGATGATGATGATGAAGATGATGATGATGACGATGGTGACGATGAGGGGGATGAAGAGGAGGAGGAGGAGGCTCGTGATGAAGATGATGATGCTGATGCTGATAATGATGATGACGATGATGATGAGGATGAGGATGCGTAAGAGGACGAGTAGAATGATGACGACGATGATGATGATGCTGATGATGATGCTGGTGATGATGATGATGATGATGACGTTTTCCTCGCTCTCTCAGAGGTCTCTGGGTGAGAAGGAGAAGAGGGAGGAGGAGGAGGCAAGGAGGAGGAGTCGGAGGAGGACGAGTGGAGGAAAATGAGGAAACCGAAGGCGAGGGGCCCCGTTCGTAGAATTGCGTGCGCATGGCTCAGGCGGTTTGGGCATTTTCTGGTGCAGCATCTCTCGCCTTCCGACTCCACGAATAGGAAGGGGAGTGGGAGGAAGAGGAGGAGGAGGAGGAGGAGGAGGAGGAGGAGGAGGAGGAGGAGGAGGAGGAGGAGGAAGGAGAGGGGGAGGGGGAGGGGGAGGGGAGGGGGGAGGGGGGAGGAGGGAGGGGGGGGGGAGGGGGAGGAGGGGGGGGAGGGGGGAGGAGGAGGAGGAGGAGGAGGAGAGGAGGAGGAGGAGAGAGGAGGAGGAGGAGGAGGGAGAGCGGAGGAGGGAGGAGGGAGGAGGGAGGAGGGAGGAGGAGGGAGGAGGGAGGAGGAGGGAGGAGGGAGGAGGAGGGAGGAGGGAGGAGGGAGGAGGGAGGAGGGAGGAGGGAGGAGGAGGAGGAGGGAGGAGGGAGGGAGGAGGAGGGAGGAGGGAGGAGGAGAGGGGAGGAGGGAGGAGGGGAGGAGGAGGAGGAGGGGAGGAGGGAGGAGGGAGGAGGGAGGAGGGAGGAGGGAGGAGGGAGGATGGGAGGAGGGAGGAGGAGGAGGGAGGGGAGGAGGGAGGAGGGAGGAGGGAGGAGGGAGGAGGGAGGAGGGAGGAGGGAGGGGGAGGAGGGGGGAGGAGGGAGGAGGGAGGAGGGGAGGGAGGAGGGAGGGGGAGGAGGGGGAGGAGGGAGGAGGAGGGAGGAGGGAGGAGGGAGGAGGGAGGAGGGGAGGAGGGAGTGGGGGAGGGGGGAGGAGGAGGGAGGAGGGAGGAGGAGGAGGAGGGAGGAGGGAGGAGGGAGGACCCAGACATTCATTTCCGCAACTTTATTGCGGAATAGTCGTTGCCTCTTAAAAAAAACAAAGTTCCGCATTTCCTCTTTTTTTCTTGTATGAAAACATAGTTCCGCAATTCCGCTGTTTTTTTCTTGTTAATGTGCGATGTTGTTGGTCATTACCTATCATATCTTGCACAGTGTAGCAGAATAACTGGCATAGCACAGCGCATCATAGCGCAGCGTAAGAGGAGGAGGAAGAGGAGGAGGAGGAGGAGGAGGAAGAATAGGAGGAGCAAGAGGAGGAGGAGGGAGGTAGGAGGGCTCCTCCTCCTCCTCTTTCCTCCTCTTCCTCCTTCTCCTCTTCCTCTTCTTCCTCCCTCCTTCCCCCCCCATCCTCCTCCTCCTCCCTCCGCCTCCTCCTCTCCTCCTCCTCCTCCTCCTCCTTCTCCTCCTCATCCTTCCCCCACCCCCCTCCTCCTCCTCCTCCTCCTCCCTCCTCCTCCTCCCTCCTCGTTCCTCGGGGCATGTCGCAAACGCAAACGGAGGGTTGCGTCTTTTCCAGCTCTGCGCGGGCGTTCTGCGGCAAGGGGGGCTGCCTCGCCCGAGCTGTACTCGAGCTAGCTGCCGAGTTCGCGGCAAGGAAATCATCCTTTGCCTTCACGGCGTAACGCAGATCAGCCTCGAAGGGCAAATTATTATCCTCCTCCTCCTCCTCCTCCTCCTCCTCCTCCTCCTCCTTCCCCCTCGCCTTACTCCTCCTTATTTTCCTCCTCCTCCTCCTCCTCCTTCTCCTCTTCCATGCTCCTCCCACTCCTCCTCATCCTCCTCCTCCTTCCTCTTCCTACCCGTCTCTGTCTGTACGTCGTTCTCGGGATTTTGGGCCAGGCGCTGGCGGAAAGCATCGATCGCAGCCGCCACGTGGGGCTTAATATCGGCACGAATGTGCATATCCATCACGTCTTAAGCATTGATAAGCCGATGCACGAGCAATTGCTCGCGCATCGGCTTATCAATGCCCTCGAGGGTTCGCCTGGCTCGCTCCTCAGGCGTGATCGCGTACGCTCTCCCACCGATGATGTCTAAATGCGTAGTCTGGTAGTCGTAGTCCACTGGAACCCTTGGATACCGAACGTAGTGACGAGCAGGGTGGTCGATAAGTTCCAATTCCTCAGTCTCTCTCTCTCTCTCTCTCGAAAATTATCTTGTTTTCTCTCTCTCTCTCTCGTCCTATCCTCCTTCATCCTATATCCTCCAATCGGTCCTGGTAGGTCACTCCACGCGTGAGGAGCACGCCATGGCGATCCTTCCATTGCAAGTGCCAACCGAAAAACGGGCAGTACACTGGATTGATATCGGCATCGATGAGGGGCTCGGGCTCATCGGGCCCTGGCTCGGTTTCGGAGCTCGCGTCAGAAAGCTTCATGGCTGGAGATGCCTGATCCTTCACGGCCCCCGCGGATGAGGACTGACTTTGCGGACGGGGCAGGGGTTCAGATGAAGGTGGGGCGGGGGGTGAGGTAGGGGAGGTGGATGAGGAGGCGGAGGAGAAGGAGGAGGAGGAGGAACAGGGGAAGGCAGGAGGAGGGGGAGGAGGAGGAGGAGGAGGAGGAGGAGGAGGAGGAGGAGGAGGAGGGGAGGCCAGTCTTCCTCTGTTTCTGCCTCCTCCTCTGGCGGCTCGGGCGGTCGAGCGAGCGGTCAGCTCGCCCGGTAGCTTGGATCCGTCACGCGATGCGAACCCGAGGCGGAAGGCGAGGAGAAAAATGGGGAGGAGGGGAAGGATGAGGAGGAGGAGGAGGGGAAGGATGAGGATGACGAGGAGGATGAAGAGGAGGGGAGGAAGAACTTCGCATCACGTGGCGAAATCCTTCTGCCTACTCGAGGCTCAGATGCTGATAACGCAGCACATCACGTAGCCATCGCCTCGACTGGGATTTGATTTCGTCAATTTCCTCCTTGTCCTCCTCTTCCTGCTCCTCTTCCTGCTCCTGCTCCTGCTCCTGCTCCTGCTCCTCCTCCTCCTCCTCCTCCTCCTCCTCCATCCCGCCGCCGCTGATCGCGACGGCTACGACGGCGACGACGACGGCAACGACCGCGACGACGGCCCAGGGGCCAATGATCTTGCCGGGGCTTCCACCCAGGGTTCTTCTTGCAAGGTCTACCCAAAGGAATTGGCCCCCAGCGTGGCCTTGGCCGCCCTTGACTGAGCCCACCTCAGCAGCGACGTCTGGTCTGCGTCGGTGGACTTCTCGCACAACCGCCTCTTCTTCACGCTAGTGATCCCCTCCTGCTGCTTTGCTGCCGTCCAAGCGTCGAATATTGCCTTGCAGTAGGCAGGGGGGTAGTGCTCCGTGGACTTCAGCTTCTGAAGGGGCGGCGGGGGGAGAATTAGGAGGACGGAGGGGAGGAGGAGGAGGAGGAGGAGGAAGGAGGAGGGGGAGGAGGAGGAGGACGAGGACGAGGAGGAGGACGAGGAGGATGAAATGGATGAGGAGAAGGGAGAGGAGGAGGAGAAGGAGGACGAGGAAGGGGAGGAGGAGGACGGGAAGAGAGGAGGAGGAGGAGGAGGAGGAGGAGGAGGAGGAGGAGGAGGACTACGAGATAGGTCGGTACTGTTTTCCCAGACGGTCCTTTCCAAACACCACCCAGCCCTCCTTGGTTACCGAGTGGAACTCCTTTTTCTCTGCCTCAGACAGAACGGGCTTAGGCTTCTTCGTCTCGAACATGTGGTGGACACTCTTGGGCAGCGTCGTGGCCAAGTGGATGGCTTTCGGGATGGTTTTGTTGTCCGTGTATGCCCCAAGATAAGTCAGGGCCTGTTTGGCAGCACACACGTCCAGCATGACCTCTATCGCTGGCCACGAAAAGAGACGGCTTTGCACGGGTTTCTCCAGTGTGAAGTAGACGCCACGGCAATTGCATAAACCCATGAGCCATGCAGTGACGTTGGCGGAAAGGTTGGCCTCCCTGACCTTGGGCTTCTCCTGCCCCTCCCATGGGGCAACAGGGAGCAGGATCGGGATAACAAGACGGGAGGAGGAGGAGGAGCTCCGAGCTGCGGTCTCCTCCTCCTCCTCCTCTTCTTCGCCCTCCCTCACCCTCCTCCTCCCAAGCATCATCCTACCCTAGCTAATGTTCCTCCTCCTCCTCCTCCTCCTCCTCCTCCATTGCTTCCTCCTCCTCCTCCCTCTTCAATCCGCCGTCTGTCCTCGAAACCAAAGGTGTTCTCGTTGCTCCTACCGTGCGTGGCATTGCTGGTGTAGCCGAGCCACGTGGAGCATTCCAAACCGACGTGCATGAGCCCGTTCTCCTTCAGGCGGAGGCAGAGGGTGCCCACGTAGATCATCCCAGCCAACGTTGTCAAATCCTGGCGAGAGGGATGGGGGGCTAGAGGAGGACACGGTGATGATGATGGGGAGGAGGAGGAGGAGATAGCTGGGGAGAGGAGGAAGATAATCAGAAGGAGGAGGAGGAGGAGGTGGAGGAGGAGGAGGGGGAGGATGAGGAGGGGGAGGGGGGGGGGGGGGAGGAGGAGGAGGAGGAGGGAGGAGGATCTGTCCTGAGTGGCAAAATGGGCCAAAGGACGGGCGATGAGTCTCCCAATGACCCCCCCAATGAACTCCCAATGAACCCCAATGAGTTTTCGTCGAAACCCTGGGTTTTCCAATGATTTTCACTGGGCGTGCCAAATATCCCCCGTTGGTTGCCAACGGTCCTCGGTCTCATGCCGCGTGCCGCGGTCGAACTCCCTGGTGATGCACCCGTTCTCTCTGAAGACCAGCGCCTGGTTCCCGCTGCCGCTGCAGACCTCGAAATCGGCGCGAAGCAAGGCAGATAGATGGAGGCAGGGTGGGGAGGACGATGAGGAGGAGGATGAGGAGGAGTAGGAGGAGGAGGAGGAGGAGGAGAACAACGAGGAGGGGAGAAAGGAGGAGGAGGAGGATGAGGAACGAGGAGGTGATATGAACAGCGCACGGGAAAGAGACAGGGAAAGCGACGTAAGAGGAGGAAGAGGAGGATAACCAAGAGAAGGAGGAGGAGCAGGGAAAATGAGGATGAGGAGAATGAGGATGAGGAGGAGGGGGAGGAGGAGGATGACGAGGAGGAGGATAAGGAGGAGGAGGAGGAGGAGGAACGAACGACATCGAGATGGCAACATGAAAATGCAAGGGGGCCTCCAGGAAGTCCAGGTCGCGGACGGTGTGCGGCATGTGATCGTTCACGATTGCAGACGCCTTGTCGAGCAGCTCGAAATCGCTCCAATCTGGCTGCTGCCTCAGGTAGGCGGTGGCGAGCTTCATAATGCACGTGGGGACCCCGAGGTGACCGCCTGGCGAGGCAGCGAGCGAAAGACGAAGAAGGGGACGGGGTCTGCGATGACGAGAGGAGAAGGAGGAGGAGGATGAGGAGGAGGAATCGCAGAAGCAGCAGCAGGAGAAGGGGGAGGAGGAGGAGGAGGTGGAGGAGGAGGAGTGACCTGGGGAAGAGGAGGAGCACGAGCAGGAGGAATCCCGCCTTGTTGAAACATGTCTCAGAACCCTTTTGTCGTCTTCAGCGCGTCGTTGCCGCTCCGTGCTTTCTGTCCTGAGGCTTAAGGTAGGATACTTATACTGATGCTCATCCCCCCGACTTCGCGCCTCGCGCCTCGCGCCTCGCAATGCGCGGTCATCTTCGCGCTCCTGTCGAGGCGCCCCCCAAAGTTCCTTGGACGGAAGCGGTTCCCTGGCCCAGCCCGCGATTCGCGAAGCGCGGTGATATTCGTGCCCCTCGGGGGGGGGGGGGGGATAGGAAGGAACTCGAAACTGACATCGCATTCCCTTCTATGACCGCTGAACGTGTTTTACACCGCATCGGGGCGCCCCTTAGAAATAACCCAGCCCAGGCCGCGATTCGCGACGCGCGCGACCCATGCGCGGCGGCCATTGAATGGGAATGCGAAGTCTACACCGCCATCTTGCATTAGAAACGTGTCCAGGCCTCAAATATGAGGCGACACGGATCGAGGCAGCCCGCGAAAATCAGCGAGCCAGGCATTCGCCCCACCTGGCCGCCTGTTGCCCCTTCGGCCCTGGGCTGAAGGGGCTGCAGCGCCGAAGCGCGGTCGCAAGCGCAGGGGGGAGGGGGGAGGGGGGCAGGGGGAGGAGGCGGAGGAGGAGAAGAACGAGAAGGAGGACGAGGAGGAGGAGGAGGAGGAGGAGAAGGAGGAGGAGGAGAGCGGGGGAGGAGGAGAAGGAGGAGGAGGAGGAGGGAGGAGAGGAGGACGAAGCCAATTTCCTCATCTTTCTCCTCCTCCTCCTGCTCCCCCTCCTGCCCCCCATCTTGCTCCCGCTCCTGCTCCTCTTTCTCGTTCTCCCCCTCCTCCTCTGTGGCATCTTCCTCTCTGTGGCGGCCCTCTTCCTGTGCGCTCTTCTCTCTCACTTCCCCCCCTGCCCGCGGAGTCCTGGGGCCATCGTATAACCATATTTCCTGAAAACCATGCGCTCGAATCTCGCCCTGTGCGTAGTGGCTGCAATGTTTGCGATGAGCCCGTTAACAGTTTCATCCCAATATGTATTATAGTATCTTGGGTTGCCCTTTCTACAAATATGGGCTGCAAGATGTCGAAACAGATGGTGTTTCGGGTACATCGTAACACCAGATTGCTCAGCCAATCCCACGTGAAGATCTGCCAGCGATTGAAGTTCTTTGCAAACATCAATCGGTATATTTCGCGGTTGGCTGTCTAGGATATTGCTGAATGAAGTGAGGGCCCGGCCCGCAGCCAGTAGAACATCTGCGTTGATGTTAGCTGACAGCTTATGCTTGTAGGTTGGGAGTAAGTGTTCGACCACAAAGTATGTGAACCATTTAGTCTCTTGGCCTTTCAAGTGGAGGGATGGTGCTGTCTTGGTTCCAATCATCCCAGGCGTCCAGTCACCAACTCGAGTAAGAGGTTTCTTCCGTCGTTTTTCCTCTGAGTCGTACCATCGGTCCAACTCTACCCGCATGTTTTGAAGCCCAAGTCGCACGCGATCGTCCTGGAGGCTTGCTCTGATATTATAAATGTCAGCTTCGATAAGCAACCAAACAACGAAAGCAGCATACGCCTGAAACACACCGAGGTGCATGCAATGCAATTCGTCTATACTAAACGAATGAAGGCCAATGCCAAGGGACTCGTCCAAAATCGGGTTTCGGTGGTATACCCGCTCGCGTTTGCTCGGCCTCCAAAATTTCACAATTGCTGGAAATGTCGTGATACGGTCGAAGTCGTTAGTGTCGAGCAACGTTGGCGTAGGCTCAAGACGGTCTCCTTTGAGAAGTTGTGGTTGGTTCGGGAGGGCAACGTTCATTGCCATCCCGCGCCCTCTGTAAGTGCTCTTCCGTTCGAGCCTAAACCTTATTATGCGGTGTGCCTCTTCATTCTCGATCACGATATACATTTCGTGCGCCGAGCAATCAGTATCGTAATTCTCATGGGGGTGCTCTGACAGCGGCTGCGCAATATCGTGATTGAAAATGCCAAATTTTGATTGTCTGCACATGAGGCAAGGTGCAATATTATGGCTGTGACTCGGAAACCCCATACCAGTGGACATCTCTGGCCAGTCGGCTTTGATGTCGATCAGGATAGCTTTAAACCCCAGGGCCTGCCCCTAGTCCCTGCCCACTCCCTTCATCTCTTCGCTGCTGCTGCCGATGCCTCTGTCACTAAAATGCAAGCTCAGGCCAATGAACGCCCTGTTGCTCCCTGGTGCCGTTTGGGCTTTCCTGAAACAGAAAAATGAAGTGGCATCCAAGGGCCCCAGGGATGAATTTTATCACAGGATGCGTTTTCGGCTGGGCTTCGAACGCCATTCACCCCTGACGCATCAAGAACTGGCTCCTCCTTCCCTCGTGCGCGCGCCCCGAATGACCTTACCGGAGCGAGCCAATGAGCGCGGCTCTGCTTATTCATGAATGTGGCTTTGCCAAACATGCCGCAAGACCCTCATCTTTCCGTGCATGCGTTTGCTCTACTCTTCTGACACATACCAATGCTAATGCTGGCAGACATCCCTGCCACAGAGAACCCAATCCTATAGATTAAGAGATGGACTGGCAGACACAATGGGGCCGAAGGAAGGGGGAATGGAAAGGGGGGAGGACTGGCGGGTCAGAGGGAGGAGGGAGAAGAAATGCGAGAAAAAATGAATGGACAGAGGAGAGGAGGAGGAGGAGGAGGAGGAGAACGAGGAGGAGGAGGACAAGGAGGAGGACGGGGAGGAGCAGCAGCAGCAGTAGCAGGAGCAGCAGCAGCAGCAGGAGCAGGAGGAGCAGGAGGAGGAGGAGGATGAGAGGGAGGAGGCCGAGGAGGAGGCCGAGGAGGAAGAGGAGGAGGAGGAGGAGGAGGAGAGGAGGAATGAGGAGGAGGAGGAGGAGGGATCAATATCCCCTTCTTCTCGTACTCCTGCTGCTCCCCCTCCTCCTCCTTCTCCTCCTCCTCCTCCTCTTCCTCCTCCTCCTCCTCATCCTCCTCCTCCTCTCCCCCCTCCGCCGTGATCATCCCACCCGCGCCGCCGTTTGTGTGCATGTATGTGTGCATATAGTACGCATAGTATTCATGTGGGTGCACACGTCGGGCCTTTGTGTTGTAACACTGCAATAGGATTGGGACTCTCTGTGCCCTGCGCCCCCCCCCGTGAACCTGACCAGCCAATGTAGCTCGGTCTGCATCAGTGTCTCGCCACGGAGTATTATCGTGGCGACGCTCGGGGTACAAACCAGAGGCCATGCATCGCAATGACCAATGAATAAACACATATACGGGGTAGGTACTGCACCAGCCGCTGCAACCGCAACAGCAAAGGTCAGCTTTTCGAAGACACGCAATCAAGTGGCGTCTCCCTGTGGTGAGCAAGTGCATAAATATTCCCAAAAAGGAGTCGTTGTTGGTGTACGGGGTTTTGTCAAGGTATAGCGCAACAGGTAGCATGCGCGTGCGTTCCTCATCTGATGCCGCTTTCACAAGAACGTGATCTTCCCACTCTTTGATCCAAGGCTCAGTAGATATTTTTTCTTGCCAATCATACATGATCTCTGGGTGGGATTGCAATTCGGCCGCAATGGCCTCGTGAGGCGGGGTCGCGTGAAATGTCAGGGTAGATGTCTCGGGGGCGTTTCGATCATGTCCTGGCGCGTCCAGGTGATACAGCCGTTGGTCGAACTTTGTGAGGCCCAAAGCTTTGTCAAGCTTGCGTTGGTAGTTATCCCCCTTGGCCGTCGGGTTGACCGCGTATGGACGCGCCTCTAACAAGCCCCCCTTGAACGCGTGGTAGGAGAGAATGCAAAAGTGGCGCGCGGTCATCTTCGTCCCCAAGAGGTACATCTCAATTAACTCATCAATAAAGGCGGCTCCTGCATCGGGATCTCGCGTTTCCTCAGGCTCAGGGTCCGAGCTCTCCTCGAGGTTCCAATCACGGGGCGCGGGCTCAGCAGGGCGCCGTTTTTTCCTGCCCCTGGTCTCCGCGTGAGGGCGAGGTGGGGGAGGCGCATCCATTGTCGGCCCGTCGGGATCTAGGATCGCAGGCCTAACGACGGATCGGGCCAAACGACTACAGGGAGGCTGAACGAGCGCGATTCACCTTGCATGATAGTGCAAGCTTTAATGTCTATGTATCTCCACGCGCATGTACATACTATACATAAGTGCGCGTGCCAAGTGCAGTAACGTGCTCCTCCATCCTATACCTCCCCCTCACACACTACCTTCCTGCAGGAGCGGGAGTGGAAATGGCGGGAGCATCTACGCTTCAGCCCTCGCGGTTGGCGCCCGTGTTGCATTTAGTTTTCGTGACATCGGTCTTATTGCCATCGTATGTGCCGTTGTTCGTGCCATTGCTCATGTCGTTGCTCGTGTCGTTGTTCGTGTCATTGTAATTGTCAGCGTTTGTCGCGTTCTGGTCATGGGTGATGCTGCTGCTGCTGCTGCTGTGCGCAGGGACGTACAAGCATTGCCGCCCAAATGGCGCATCTCTGCAAAATCCAAGTTCAAACGGCACGACCCACATAGGCCAGGGCATTGCGGACCGCGGGCCCTGGGTTTGGGAGGCATGTTGTATGTAGGGCATGTGTGCGGGCGTGGGGCTTCTCGGGGCTTCTCGAGAGACGCAGCTCTCAATGAGACACGCAATGATCAGACAATGAACTGACAATGAATCCCAATGAGTTTGCCGGACCAAGGCGAGGGGGCAGGGGTGAGCATTGTGCAATGGTGGGGGGCGATATTTGAAGGTATCCATTGGGGATTCAGGAACGCGACCCAGAAGGGCACCTAAACAAAATCCACTGGACCCGACGGCGCATGACATGTGCTCAAAGAGCCACACCCCCTTCTTATCGCCCCCTCCATTGGCCAACGCCGAAAGAAGAGACAACGATGACGATCGACGACTCTCTCACACCAGCAGGCAGCACGGGCGCCGAACATCGCATCACGTGGTTATCCGAAGAAGTGCCGCTGCCTCTCGCTATCTTAAAAGCTATGTGCACAAAGATCGCCCCTGGTCCTGTTCAGAATCGCACCGTATTTCTCGATGCCGTCTGATCCCCACACAGGGCTCAACGGTTCATTTCAGCTTCAGGTCAACTCAACGCTTTTCTGTTGAAATCATTCTGGAAACGTTGTCTTTACGGTAGATTCGGGTGCATCTGATGGCACCCACAAGACCCGATTCAATGTGCCAATGCTCGAGGGCGCGAGAGCACCAGCAGCTCAGCATACGGGCAGGGCGAGCCAGAACTTCGGAGCTCGATCTCACCTCAGGGGGCCGTCGGGCCCTGAAAATGAATCAACCGGGCTCCCAGGGAGGCCCCAAAAAACTCATCGGGGCTCATCGGGTGACTCATCGGGTCATTGGGTGGCCTGGGAGGTGGACTTTACCTGTAAATTTACAGGGTTTGGGCACACTCATTGGGTAACTCATCGGGGGGGGGTTCATCGGGTAATTCATCGGGTCCGTTTCGGGCGTGATTCTGGATTTTCGGGTGTGATTCTAGATTTTCGTGGTTGCGCCTTCCGCCCCCTGCCTGGCAGGCTGATTTGGCATCCCAGGGTGGCGAAAAGGATGCGTCTGGCTGAGGGGGGGGGGGGCCCAGGAGTCTGTTGAGGGCGGGAAATCTTCTGGATAGAAATGCTTCTTGCTCATTGTTCTGGCTCTTACTCGCAGCAGCTAGCAACCCCAGCAGCTCGTCTAAAACCGTATGAGAGCTGGACCCCCTGCAATGAGTAAACTGCACGCGGCCTCGCTGGGCCTACTTAGACTTGCTCGAGGCATGCTTCTTCTCGAGGGCGTGGCTCTCCGTGATCTTGGTGTGCCAGCGCTGCAGCTCCGCGATCGGGTTCTTCATCCTCTCACGACCGTGCATTTTATTATGTCGCTGACGCTTTCCTGCCCCCCCCCCTGCCCGATATCCCCCCTCCCTCTGCCTCGTTTCGCTCTACCTATAATTAATCATCCGCCCTTCCTCCATGCAGGCCTCCTTCCCTTCATCTCCTGATCCTTCCTTCCATCGAGGGGTCCTTCCTGCCCCCTGGCAATTATCGTTCTCCTGTCCTCATGTTCTACATCTTTTCTCCTCGCTTCCTCCTCCACTGTTGCAATGTTGGCTCAAGCTGTGGCGTTTCGAACGACATTTCAAACATTGAACTCCTACTCCTCCAGTGTCGCTATTTTGGATCAAGTAACGTGAATCAAGATGGGGCAGCAATCCCCCCGCTCCTGTTCACGATGGACTTGAACTCCATCTCGAGGCCAGCCTCGCTGTCCTTCCAGTCCTTCTTGATGTCAGCAATCTGCTCGCACATCATGCGGTCGAAGAGGCCGCTGCGCGCCTTCGTGATGGAGCTCTGGATCGCCTCCAAGGCCCGGTACTCCGCGGGGCGCTCCTCGACTGGAGAGTGGGGGGAGGAACAGAGGAGGGGAAGGAGGAGGAGGAAGAGGAGGAGGAGGAAGAGGAGGAGGAGGAAGAGGAGGCGGAAGGCGAAGGAGGATGAGCAACTAGAGGAGCAAGAGGAGGAGGGAGGATCGAGGGAGGAGGAGGAGGAGGAAGGATGAGGAGGAGGAGGAGGAGGAGCAGGAGGAAGGAGGGAGGATGAGGAGGAGGAGCAGGAGGAGGAGGAGGAGGAGGGGGGGGGGATGAGATGCCCTTGAGCCACTTCCACTCGGGAAGCGTGTCGGCGGACTTCTTGGTCGCTTCGACCGACTGCTGCAAGGCCTTGTACGTGATCAAGGTTTTTTTGCGTCCGCCTCGGCCTTCGCGATCTGCTTCCTGGCTTCCTTTGCAGCCTTCTGCTCCTCGGTCAGAGTCGCATCCTTCTCCTCACGCTTGCGCTTCCTCTCGGCTGCTGCCTCATGCTTCGGGCCAAGGCCCACGGGAGCAGCGCCGCCAGGCGCGGGAGCGCCAGCCTCCCCCTCTGCCTTCACGGCGGCATCTCCAGCGACGGGCGCGGGTGCTGCTGCTGCTGCTGCTGCTGCTGCTGCCGCTGGGGACTGCTGCTCGGGCCCAGTCCCCGCCTGCTGCTGGAGCTCCACGTGCTGCGACCACGAGCGCTCCATCACGTCGCGGCGCGAGAGCGTGACGTAGAAGAACTTCACCCGCTCCGTCATGGAGCACAGCGTGGTCCACTCACCGCCCATGGCGATGCACGCCTCGCAGTACCGCTTCGCCGCCACGACATTCTCCTCGTCGTGATGGCCGCCCTCCTCCTGCGGGAGGTGGCTGTATCCTCATCCTCTTCTTCCTTCTCCTCCTCCTCTTCCTTCCCCTCCTCCTCCTCCTCCTCCTCTTTCTCCTCCTCCTCCTCCTCTTTCTCCCTCACCATTGCACGCCCCTACACAGATTGTGGGTCAATACCCTTCGCTACCACCCACTGCATCCAACGTTTCGCAGTCTTGAATTCAATTGCACCGCACATTCTGGTTCAACTGGAGTGGGACTACTCGGATGGGATCACTCGCTTCCTTTCAGTTCTTTCTTTGTTTGCCTCCATATCTTCTGGTTCAATGCGTGGTTGTGACACTCAATGGCTAGACTTCTTTCAGCGCTTTTCTTGAGCGGGAGACTGCCTTTATTCTCTGGGCTTCAAGGGACTCAACTTTAGTTTTCTTTATACCCATATCTGGTTCACTCAAGTGGACGGTCTTCATCCATTCAATAGTATTGGTTCAATCTCTGGGATTCAAGGGACTCAACGAAAGTTCTCTACACATCAATGTCTGGTTCACTCAAGACAAGCAAGGTGATTGTGCTACTCATCTCTTGGTTTCTTCTCTCACTGATTACACTTCATTCAATGTGTATGGTTTTCTTTCACTCAATATCCTTGGTTCAATTTAAGTCGGGTTCGCTTCAGATTCGCTTTAGACTCGACTTCTCTGGGCGTCATGGGACTTAATCGTGTTCTCTATCAAAACTGGACAGGTGATTTTACATTCAAGATTTCGTCCAGTACCATGGATTTCAATCTTGGGTTGGGATTCTCTCTCTTTCTGCCCTTCCTTTCTCGCCTCGCCCGCTTCCCCCTTCTATACCATACGCGTTTGGCGTATTGGTGGCATCTCAGTCTTTGTGTCTCAGGAGTACCGTCCCCTTATGGCGCGTCATCATCATCATCATCATCATCCTCCTCCTCCTCCTGCTCTTCCTCCTCTTCCTACCCCTCCCTCCTCCTCCTCCTCCTCCTCCTCCTCCTCCTCCTCATCCCCCCCTTCGTCCTCCTCATATTTCTCCACCCTGCGGTCCACTGCGATTCTCGAGAAGCTGTAGTAGACGCCCACGGACTCGTCCACCATCTTGTAGGCGTGAACGTGGATCCACTGCCTCTTCAACTCGGTGAGCTTCATGCTTGCCCAGTCGTTCCGAAAGAGCTTCTTCTCCTCGAACGATTTCTTCTCCCAGTTGTCAGCGAAGACCGCGTCCTTCTGTTGTTGCACCAACCACCTGCCAAACTGCTGGTATATGTCAGACCTCGCCTTGACGCCATCCCTCACTGCCCGCTCCAGCTTCTCCATGGCGCGCGCCACGGTCTCTGGGATGTCGGCCTTCGCCTTGGTGGCCTCCATCTGCGCCACGCGCTTCGCCAGGGCATTCATCGACTTGTTGACCGTCTCCAAGACGGAGGGCACATGTTCCTCGCCAGGCTCCGCGGCGCCAAACGTTGGGGGGGCCGTCGGGGTAGCGCCCGCTGGCCCTGCACGCAGGCTGCCATCCTCATCAGCGAGCTTCGCTGGCGGCAGAGGCAGCGGGCCCGTCCCGTGAGCCGCGGCTGACGGATGCATGGCGGCGCTGACGTCGCGCCACCCTGAGATCGGCGGCGCCCCTGCTGCCTTGGAGGAGACTCCTGGCAGCGGCTTCGCGGTGGCGTCGGCGGCCGACGACGCCGTTGGATAGGTCGAGCGGTTCTGGCTCGGACGCGAAGCGGGGCGCTTCAACGCCCTCTTGATGTCCTCGGGGGCCGCGGGCACTGTGGCTAGCTCGGGCGCCGTCTCATCGATGTCGTCACAGGCGCCCTGCAGGGCACTGGCTCGCTCACGGAATCGCTGGAAGTCCAGCTCGACTACGGAATCCTCGAGGGTCTGGCCCGCGGTCATGTCGTCATCAGGCTCGCTGCGCGTCTTCGTCATGCCCTTGAAGAGCTCCACCTCTGGACCTGAGCCGTCATCATCATGATCGCTCTCGTGGACCGACTCAACTTCAGCAGCTGCAACTGCGGCAGCGGCTGCGTGCTGGGCCGCCCGCGCTCCGCGCTGGCGCGCCTCAGCTTCGGCGGCGAGCTGCGCCTCAGCAGAGGCGGCGCGCTGGGCCTCAGCAGCGGCGGCGCGCTGGGCCTCAACCTCCTCAGCGCGGACACGCTCGGTCAACTCCTGGTCGAGAGCCTCGGGAGCGGCGGCGCTGCGGGCCTCATCGGCTTCAAGCTGCGCTTCAATGGCGCGCAGTTCCTCATCAGCGGCGCGCAACTCGGCCGCCTCCTGCACAGAACGTTCTGCCGCCAGCTCCTCAGCGATGCGGGCCACCTCCTGCTCAAGGTTCGCGCGATACGCGGCCAGGTCCGCGGCGGCGACCGTGTCCTCGACCGAGAGCAGCATGTCCTATTGGGCAGAAAAAATCCTCTCTCCGCATTCCTTCATTTCTCTCTCTCTCTCTCTCTCTCTCTCTCTCTCTCCTCCCCTCTGCCCTCTCGATCCCTTCCTGATCGTCCCTCTGCTCCGTCTCATCCTTCATCTCCCGCCTCCCCTCACCTCCTCGACCTCTCCCCTTCTTAGGGGAGTGCGGGGCGTAATGCCGCGTAGCTCATTGCTCTCGCTCTCACAAACTACCAGATAGTTAGATGGCAGTCGCAATCGCTGCATCCCGCCAGGTTTGTAGGAAATGCATATATACCATCGCTGCGCTCGCTCTCCGCCTGCACCCAGGAAACTCGGATCGCCCACCCTCCTCCAAATCGGCGGTCCGAGTTGCAGTTCTCGCAGTTCTCCGAGGTAGTGGGGTTGGGGTTGCCGCACACGATGCATTCCCAGTGCTGCGCACTGTCCTGGCAAGGAAAGAGGGGGGGGGGGACATTTTGACCCAGATGGGATGGCGATGCCTCCCAATGAACTCACCGGGGAGTAAATCCATTAGATTCGAGCTCAAGGGGAGGATGGAGGGAAAGTGGCATGGAAAGCGGGGGGGAGAGGGCAAGGTTGTTCTTGAGGGGTCCTCAGCCTGGTCCGCATGGGGCAAGATCGGCATGCCGATCGAGTCTTGCGTTTCTTGGGTGAGATCGACCAAGTCGGAGGGCTGACGTCCGCTGGCGGTGGGGTCTGGCTCGTCCTCATCGAAGGGCTGACGTCCGCTCCAGCTGGCGGTGGGGTCTGGCTCGTCGTCATCGAAGGGCTGACGTCTGCTCCCGCTGGCGGTGGGGTCTGGCTTGTCCTCATCAAGATCAGCGAACATCTTGCCAATCTGATCTGCGCCTAAATCGTCGGATGCATAATCGCCAGGCCCAAAGTTCTGAAACTGCTTCGCTTGGGACGGTTTCGGCACCGAGAGTATCCCTACCGCACAATCGTCCGATAGGCGCCCGTAAGCCCCACAGAATGGAGCAAACCCCTCGTTCGGCATGGCGCCTGCTGATCGAGCCCGTGCAGGGCAATCGAGGCGCTCCTGAGAATCCAGCTCTTGAGCTCGAAAGGTTGCGGGGGATGCGACGGGTGGCAGAGGGGGTGTATTGGATTGTGGTGTTACAGTCTATATAGGCACATTCGATGAGAAATCTATCTTCAAGAGGTCCTGGAACACTTTTGCACGCCCCAGGGCTTTCGCGGGTTATCCAAGCGGTATACTCTCTTACTCGGCGTTCCAAACCCGCATGTTACAAAACCAAACCTGGGGGAGGGGTGGTCGGGATAGGGTCAGCCCAATGAGGCGGCCAATGAAACCCGAATGAATTGGCAATGACCTCCAATGAGCTTGCTGGCCTCCCTCGCACGCCAATTTTGTCAGGGCCCCCGCTCAGAAGGGGCAGGGCGAGGTGCAGAGAGAGGGTATACAGATAGATAGTTGCTCTTGGAGAGTACGAGGGAGAGGAGGGCCCCGCTCGAGACTCAGATCACTTAACTTCGCTCCATCGCGCCTTCGCTTCATCGCGCCGCTGGTGCTCCCCCCCACTGATAGGAGCTTTCTGGAGGACCCCCATTCTGACCCAGACGGCGAAGCGAAGAGCGGCTATCTTCGCGCTTGGGAGGAGTAGGTGAGGAAGGAGACGTTACGTTTTTGCCAGCCTCCAGGCACATGCCGTCGATAGCGCGTGCTTGCCTGTCGCTCGATCGTCAGTCTGTGCGACTCGACGCCATCTTGTCCCGCTCCGTGCACAGGTCGTCCTTCTTCAGGAGCCCTGAGAAGGATCGAGGATGAGGAGGCTTCCTAGTAGGAGGATGGGGGAGGAGGAGGAGAAGGAGGAGGAGGAGGAGGAGGAGGAGGAGGAGGGGGAGGAGGAGGAGGAGGAGGGGGGGGCGAGGAAAGAGCTGTGGATTATCTTATCTCTACGATTGGGTCGTATACAGATCGAGGCATTCTCAACCAACGACTGTCTGTACAACCTCGTATTTCGAAACTGATGGCAGAAAACCGAAGGCGAGCCCCAACCAGGAACCTGCTCAAAAAAAGTGAGACAGAAGATTCAGGAGGAGGGGGAGGATAGGTTGATGATGATGATGAGGAGGAGGAGGAGGAGGAGGACGATCGAGGAAGGGAAAACGAGAGGGGAAGGGGCAGAGTGAGAAGTGCCGAGAGGAGGGAAAGGGCTAGGGGGATGGGGCAGGGGCAGAACAATGAGGATGAAAAGGAAAAGTCCTTTGCAGTAGCGGTCGGCGATGGATATCATGATATCCTTGGCCACATCGGCAGTCATGGAGCCCGCGATGGTCTGCATGCACAGCTGCTTGTTCTTCTCCTTGATCGCCACGATGTCGTTTCTGCCCTGCGCAGTCGCGGGCTCCTCCTCCGCCTCCATCCTCCGTCCCCCTCCTCCTCCTCCTCCTCCTCCTCCTCCACCTCCTCCTCCCTCACCTCCTCCTCTCTCCTCCTCCTCCTCCCCCTCGTCGTCCTCCTCCTCCTCCTCCCCCTTCTCCTCCTCCTCCTCCTCCTCCTCCTCCTCCTCCGCCTCCTCCTTCCCCTTCTCAGAATGGGGTCAGACGATGGGAAAATCAGAACCGGAGGGGGCCATGAGGCTGAGGATGTGCAAGAGCAGGCACGGGGTAAAGCATATCAATCAGAACGGGCCTTCTGTTTCAAGTGGAGCACTTTGACCTCCTCGGCGTCGACGCTCATGCCGCCCCACACGCCCCCCTTCTTGGCCTTCGCGTGGAACTCCTCCGTGGCCTGTGCGCTCCCAGATGCCCTCTGCCTCTCGCCCGTCTTCCCCATCCGCGTCAGTTGTGGTTCTGGTCCCTCCTTCGCTTTCCAGAGCCCTCCTGTTATCAGTTGCCTCCTCATCCTCACCATCCTCCTTCCTCTCCTCATCCTGTTCCGCCCCTACGCTGCCTTCAGCAACTCTGGCAAGTCGCTGGCAGCCAGGTCTTCCACCACGTACCTGCTGCCGCACGCGAACACCGCGTGCACTCTGCCCTCCTCGTCTGGCTCGAATATGTCTGTGTACTCGGGCGGGCCCCACTTTTTCCTGCCCGTGCGCTTCTGCAGGCTCGCCTGGCGCCGCTGCTCGCACCAGGCAATCTTGGTCTCAATCTCGGGTGCGTTCTGTGTCTCCTCATCGGCTGTTGTTGCTGCTGCTGGTGCTGCTGACGGCGATCCACGCGGCCTCCTAGTCGGCGGCTCGGCTGGTGGTTCGGCTGCGGCTGTAGAGGCTGGCGACTCTGGCACGATTATTAGTTTTTCTATTGTTTTCTGTGGCTCGTTCGGCGCCGGCTGCATCGGCGGCTGGGCGGGCACTGCTGGCGTCGGAGCTGCTGCCGCGGTTGTTGGCTCAATCGGCGGCGATCGCGGTGCGAACCGCTTGTCCAAGAAACTATCTGGAATGATACTCTGCGGTGCTGCTGGAAGGGCTGGTGTCGTCGGGACTGGCGACTGCAAAGCCTTGGTGTCGTCGGTGGCCTTCACGGCCTTGTGGTTGGCCTTTGCTTTGGGCGCCTCGGTGGGCGACAATGTGGATGGCGGCGCGGCCTTTGCTTTCTTCGCCGTCGGCACACCGTCAACTGTTGTGGCCGCAGCTGGCCGCTTCATCACCGACGTCATCGAGCAGGTTGGTTTCTTTTTCGGCGCCACCTCATCAGCATCGGCAGCTGCAGGTTTTTTCGACACTGTCGGCTCGTCCCCATCGTCCTGCTCTTCGTCACTAGCAGAGACTGCGCCCTCCTCTTCTCCGCCCTCCTCCTCGAAGTCTTCGTCGTCTCCTGCAGCCTCGTCTGACAGCAGCTTCTCCACCCACTTTAGAGGCTTCCGTCCTACCGACAACGAGGGAGGGGGAATGGCCTTTCCAGTGGATGGATGAAGGAAGGAAAATGAGGGAAGATCACACATGAAGGAATATTTGATCGGCTGGAGCCAGGTCACCCTCGCAAGCCCCAGGTTCGGGGGGAGGGGGGCAAGGGGCTCTCGCGGGCCCCACCCGAGGAGGCGCAGGAGGAGAAGGAGGAGGAGGAGGATGAGAGGAGGAGGAGGAGGAGGAGGAGAAAGAGGAGACAGAGGAGGAGGAGGGGGAGGGGAGGAGGGGGAGGCATCCTCCTCCCTCGTCCTCCCTCCTCCAGCTTCCCTTCACCTCCCTCCAGCTCCACCTCCTCCTCCTCCTCCTCCTCCTCCTCCTCCTCCTCCTCATCCTCCTCATCCTCCTCTTGCTTATTCCCCCGACGACGAAGGCGAGGCGACGACAGTGGCAGCTCGCCAATCCTGCGTCCCTGATGTGCACCACCGCTGTCCGCACGCGCTTCTGGTAGACGCTGATCCACTTGTCTCGCGCCTCCCGTTCGCCGTATTGATCCCTCTTTGCTCGCTCTCCCCTTGCTCACCTTGGCGTTTCTAAGCTCAGTTTCCTCGCTGATCCAGGGAAGCTCATTGGAGTTCATTGGGGCTCATTGGGGAGTCATTGGGGCATTCATTGGGGTTTCCTGGGGGCCCCACCTGAACATCACAGCGCTCTGACCTCTTGAATTCTGCCAGGGTGCCCTGGATCTGCTGCTCCTACCTGGCTGGCACCGCCCCCCGCTTTAACGCCTGATCTCCTCCTCCTCCTCCTCCTCCTTCTCCTCCTCCCATCTCGTCCTCCTCCCCCTCTCCACCTCCATCTCCATCGTGTTCTCGTGCTGCTGCTCATCTTCCAATTCTTCAATCCTCCCTCCTATCCCCGACCCCGCCTTGTCACTCATGCAGAATTTTTTCACGTCGTGGATGAGCTTGAGCGACTGGATCATCGTGCCCTTGGAGAGCCTGCTGTTCCCCAGTGTGCTCATCAGGTCCATGAACATGCGCTTGTTCTGCCCACCCCACTTCGTATGCACTCCTCCTACTCATCGACCTGATCATCATCCTCCTGATCCTCCTCCTCATACTCCTACTCCTCATGATCCTCCTCCTCCTCCTCCTCCTCCCCCTCCTCCTCCCCGCGTGACCCTCTTCCCCCTACTCCTCCTGATCCTCCTTCTCCTTCTAACTCTCTTCCTCCATCTGCCTCTCATTCTCGAGCCTTCTGAGGCTTCCCAAAGCATGCCGATTGTCCTGAATCCTCCTCGAGCCTTCTTCCTCCGCGCCCACTATACCCCCAGCCCCTCCTTCTCGAGCTCGAGCCGATCAGGCCTCGACTTGCGCTGGCCAGCTGGGTACTTGAAGAATTCGGGGGCGTTGCGGAAGTGCGGCAGCAGCGCCTGCGGGGGTCGCGGGATCGAGGAACAAGAAGAGGAGGGGGAGGAGGAGGAGGAGGAGGAGGAGGAGGGGGAGGAGGAGGAGGAGGAGAGGAGGATTACGAAGAGGAGGAGGAGGAGGAGGAGGAGGAGGAGAGGAGGATTACGAAGAGGAGGAGGCGGTGGAGGGCAAGGGAAAGCAGAGGGTGAAGGAATTGGATCAGGAGAAAGTGGAACAGGAGATGAGAAGGAGGAAGGATGGAGTGGAGGAGGGTAACGACGACGAAGACGGAGATCAGGAGGAGGAGACGAGGAGGAGGAGGAGGAGGACGGCGACGATGACAAGGACAAGGAGGAGGACAGCGTTGGCGCCTTCGCCACTGCCGCTGGCGAGATGTCCTCGCTCCCTGAACCCTCGTCGTCGTCGTCAGCGCTGCTGGCGACGGACTGCGCGTCGTCGCCCATCGTTCGGGCGGCAGGGCGTCGGCCCGAATGACCCTGACGGCGAGGGGTTCGGAGGAGGAGGAGGAGGAGGAGGAGGAGGTGAAGTAAGAGGAGGGAGGAGGAGGAGGAGGAGGAGGAGGAGGAGGCGGAGGAGGAGGAGGAGGAGAAGTAAGAGGAGGGGAGGAGGAGGCGGAGGAGGAGGAAGATGAGGAGGAGGAGGGTGGAGAAGAAGGAGGGGGAGGTGGAAGAGGAGGAGGAGGAGGAGGAGGATATGACGAGGGAAGGCCCCGAAACTCGAAACAAGGAGGGACGGGAGATGAGAGAAACCATCAGGGCCGTTCGAGCCACCCCCCATTCAAGGAGCCCGCGCTTCGCGCGCGGCGACGCCCGCGCCCAGGCGCGCCTTGGGCCTGGGTCGCTGCCCCTCCCCAAACCCCACACCGCGAAAGAAAGAAGAGTAGGACATCAGCAATCCGCACATACGACCGACCGACGCTCTTGCTTTTGAGAAGAATTCCACGGCGAGCAACATACTATGAAGCACATGCTGAATGTGACATTCAGCATGTGCTTCATAGTATGTTGCTCGCCGTGGAAGTCTTGGCCTTGAGAACGGGTTTTTGTTTTCCCTAGGCCTGCGCTTGGAAAGCCCGCTTTGGGTAGATTGCACGGCGGTTCGCTAGGGCAGCGCTAGAGGTATTTCGCACGACGGTCCACATGCACCAGTCGCCATAGAAACACATCGGAATCGCAAAAACCAGTTCTCAAGGCCAGCCTTTTTCGCTTCTCTAAACTTGTATAAATATGTATATTAATAGCATGTGCTACTGCATGCGCAATTCATGTATTCATGTTTTCTTTCCTCCGAAGGACTTTGAAGGCTTTGGGATTTCATGAATTGATTGTTTTTGGTTTTGGTTTCTTGTAGGGCCTCATGGGTGGAGGCCGATAACTGGTTCATCGGGGCCGTTCAATGAATGTCATGGAAAAACCAATGTAATAACGATATAACACTCGTTAAACACAATCAACTGAATAACAACTGGTGCTAGCATATACGCTCAGAGTAACACATAAGTTCCGCAATTCCTCTTTTTTTTGGTTGGCAAGAGATGGTTCCGCAAATTGACTTGGATTCCGCAACTTTTGCGTTGCATTTCCAAGACGAAGTTTATTCCGCAACAAAGCTGCGGAATAGAAGGTCTGGG
>CAUYUJ010014153.1:0-37500 GCA_963575745.1 Prorocentrum cordatum
AGTTCCGCAGCTGTAAACCCAGCCCTGCGGTGTGGGAGGGGGAGTGTACGGTGTCTACGCTCGTAGATGGCGACAGCGACTCCATGAAGCACGGTCGCTTGGCGATGTCGTGTTTTGGCAGCTTCGACAATGTCGTCTGGAAGGTTATGGGTACGTGCCGCCGTTGTGGCGAGGGCGTCAGCCTGACGATTGAACTCCTCCTCGATGGGCCCGATGAGCCCGAGGTCGATGCCCATGTCTCCCAGGTGGCTTGCGATTTTCTCGACGCGGAACATGTTGGGCTTGGCCATGACGCATCGGTGGATCTTTTCCCAGAGCTCCACGTGCGTGCCCTGCGGTGGTGAGTGTCCGTCGATGATACTTTGGAACCCATCAACCACCGCCTGGTTGTCCACGAAAACGTGTACGGGCCGTTCAGCACATGCCGTGAGGTGGACAATGTCGAGGGTCTCCGCAAGCTGTGCGTTCTGCGTAATGCCGTGAACGCGTGCACTGTAGTTCATGCGGTGGTCGATGCCGTAGTAGACGCCGTAGCCCGCTCGGGCTAGCAATGGGATGGCTTGGTTGGTGCATGCACCGTCCGTGGCAGCGTAGACCCATGTCCAACCAGTGTCGTGGTCAAGGTAGGTGGTGTAGGAGTCCTGGGCTGAAGCCGCAGGATCTCCCTCAGGTGGGGCCGCGGTATGGGCTGAGGTAGCGGGTCCCTCGCGAGGTCGGCCTGCAGGTCGAGGAGGGCTGGGTCTTCATCGAAGAGCCCGCAGTGTCTTGTGAGCGGTGGAAGACGGGCCCACTGCTCGTCACTGATGAGGGTGGTAAGAGGGACTCTTTCTCGGGCCCAGCACTTGCAGTCGCGAACAGTGTGCTCCTGAGTTTCCTCTTCCTCGTCGCAGTATCGGCAGATGGGGCTGGGTCAGCAGACGTGTTTGATCGGGATCGTCGCTGTTGGGTGTGGTCCCCGCCCGACAGGTAGTTCAGGAGGAGCGCCAGCTGCCAGGCATTGCATTTGGCTGCTCCTCTCGTTCGGGCGAGCCACGTGCTGGCGAAGAGGTCGAGGCCCTGTCTGACAGAGGCAAGGTATCCAAGGTCGTGACGCCGTGGCTTGATCCTCCTCAGAAAGGCTCTGCGTTGTGAGGCCCGCAGCATGTGAAGGAAGGCGTTTTGGGGTAAGTTTAGCCAACTGATCTGGCAGCCCCAGTCGTCGTACATGATGCCAAATGTGGGCCAGGTCCAACGGAGCTGCTGGAGCGTCTGGACAAGTCGTCCGACAGGTCCTCCCCCAAACAGGGTCTGAACGTGGTGTTGGAGATCCCTGACGAGACCGCAGAGTGTAGCGTCGCGATTAACCTGTCGCCGCAGACACAGGAAAACTTCACGCTGCGTGATGGCGTCAATCTCCAGGGCGTGTCCTGGAACGCACACGGCCATGAGAGTCCAAAACTCGACCCACTTGTTTCCCGTGGGGCGGATAGCCGCCTTAAGGGCATGGTTGTAGGCAGTTTTGACGGGGCCTGATGGGGCTTGAATGTCGGTGCCCGTGGTACAGACACTGGCAGCAAGGGAACGGGCGTGCCGCGCCTTAATAAGCATCGGTGATGGGAGCTTGCCAATGCGAGGCAGGCGACTAGTCGCCCTGCGAACACGGGCGTCAGCGGTGGCCGTGAGGTTAAGCGCGGCTGGAGCCGGCGCTGCCTCGGCGTTGATGTAACTCCCGACGAGCTTGAAGGAGTCGACCACGCGTAAGGGCCGTTCCGCCAGAGTGAGCTGTGTAACGGCGGCGTGAAGCTCGTCGGTGAGCGCCCACCCCGCCACTTTGCCAGGGTGAATGCGTTGACCTGAAAATCGATCAAACTTGGCGGTTTCATCAAGAGATTTCTGCAACTCAGGCGCGGTGTGAGTAGTGGAGTTGCTGTCGTCAACAAAGGTGGTGCTGAGTGATCGCGGAACGTATCGATGCTGTCTCTTGGTCCACACACACATGAGCAGCTTAATGTCGTCCAGGGACCAAGAGCTTCCCTGGAGGTGACCGTTGGTCCTGGCCAATTCCTTAGAGTACGCTCCGTTCATGCGGATGTAGCGTTTGTGGCGACTGTAGAAGTTTCTGCGGACAGTAACGATGTCTTGGGGCACCCCGCGTGAAGCGCAAGGTTAAGGCAGATGTCCGTGATGAGGTAGTCGAAACACTTCTGTCGGTCCAAGGCAGCTCCAGCTAAGGGAAGGAGTAAGGCCCTGGCGTGTTCGATGCGCAGGGCAAGAGAGGTGCTGACGTCCCCAATGGTAGCTTTGGGGACAGCGCCAAAGCTCGTGGCGTGGGTCATCCTTTCCGCCAGTCCGTGAGGCTGCGGTAAGCTGGCGCTTCCCACGCATACATCCAAACGGAAAGCACCGAGAGAAGTCGTTGGTCCGTTGGGAGTTCGCCTCGGCCTTTTCGGAGGCACGGGTTTGGCACATGAAGGAGGGGTTCTGGGATGGTGCCAGTGCGTTGCATAGCGCGTCAGACGCTGGCGAAGAGGCGAAGGATGTCGTCGGGTAACTCCTTAGCCTCCTTAGTAGTCCAGCCGTCCAGTCCCCCCGCACGGCGCGGTGAACGGGTGCGAATAAAGTGGATGAGTTGGTCTTCGGTGAGGTGGAAAGGGGTAGCTGGTGATGGCGTAGGCAGCTCTTGTCGGTACTCGTCGTAGAAGTCAGCCCACGTCGGCATGGCTTCGGCGTCATGTCCTGCACGGGCGCGGTAACTGCCCAAGATGGGCTCCCAGGTGTCGACCATGAGCTTAAGCATGTCTTTGGTATTAGCAACAATGGCGTTGGCAGGGAGAATGTCGGGGACTTGTGCGGGTGGTGGTTCACAAGTGTGGTCTTCGTCGTTGTCCGTGTCGGGCGAACTACCGTCGCTGGGGCTGAAGCCGCCAGCTTCGGTGTCAGCGTCGCTGTCGTCCGTGCTAGCTTCGTCAGGTTGAAAGGCGTTGGTGTCGCAGTGGAGTTGCGTATCGTCAGGTGTGGTAGGCGTGCGGAGATACGCCGTGGGCGAGCTGTCAGCAGCCCGTGCGTATATGGCCGCCTTTCGCCTGCTTGGCTCGCGGACGCCCTCAGCCCATATCTTGATGCGTTCAGCTTTGGCACGGTTCGCACGTCGCGCCAGCTCTAAGTCGAGGTGTTGGATCAAACCGTCAAGGTGCTCTCCGTGAGGTGCTGGCTCGTCGGGGGTCCAGGCCTCGGGGAAGTCAAGGAGAACCGTGGGGCGCAGCTTGTGACATAGGAGGCGGGCCGCGGTCCACGTGCAGTCGATGCGCTGCGCTAGGTACGGCGGGATGGCACGGCAATCTAAATGATGGTGCTGTCCG
Organism: Prorocentrum cordatum; assembly: GCA_963575745.1. NCBI lineage: Eukaryota > Dinophyceae > Prorocentrales > Prorocentraceae > Prorocentrum > Prorocentrum cordatum. Next base: position 3,339 of record CAUYUJ010014153.1, read on the forward strand.
ATGAAACGAAGCTCACAGAGTTGCCGATGGAGCTTGCGCAGTCGGTTCATGTGTATCGTGGAAGCTCCGTAGGTGGGGAAGGCGCGGGGGACAACTGGTCGCTCTTCGAACATGGGCGTGAGCCCGTGCATGGTGGGGGCTTCTTTTTTGGGTGGTCGGGCGGTGGAGGTGGCAGGTCGCGCAGACGGGTGAGATGGCACTCATGACTGGCCTCGTTAGCCAGGGCGAACATGCGTTCCACGTCGTCGCGTGTGTCGGCCTGCTCCATGCGGTCCTGATATCGCCCAGCGATGAGGGTCCCTAATGCCTGCAGTTCGTGACCTTCGTGAGCTCCATCGTTGGGAGGGTAGGGCGTGGGGGCGAGAAGGCGTCGGGCCGTATGGTCGAGGCGACTGAGGTCAAGCGTGACCTGCAGGCCAACATGGGACTTGGCTGGCAAGTCGCGCAGATAGCAGAAGTCGGTGACAAGGGATCGCGCCGCTTGGTTGGCAATGATATAATCGATGCGCGAAGTGCGGGGGCACTTGGTGACGCGGTCCCAGTCAGGGATATTGCCGTATGTGTGCATGGGGTGGTCTGGTGTGCCCTCAGCGACGTTAAACCATCCGTGCTGCATCATGTGCAGCAGGTGTGGATTGTCGTCGATGTTCGTGTTGGCGTCCATGCAGATGAAATACGGGGCTGAGCCGACCCTAGCGGCGGCGCAGTCAGCGAGCCGAAAAAGATCTGTGCTGTCTCCTCCAGCAATCCCGTAGAGGCTCGCTAGGTAGATCCCAGCGGGCCCGTGGTTGTTTCGTCGCCGCCTGCGGCGGTGCTGAGTGCAGAGCGGGAGAAAGGCCTCGTGCCATCTTTTCTTGGCCTTGAGGGCGACGATACAGGGCGCAGTGTCGTCGACAGTGAGTCGACAATGGCATCCTTAGAGAGGATGGCGACCCCTCCCGAGGCGCCAGTGTTGCCCACGACGGTGTGGTCTGTGCCGCCGTGGGCAGCTCTGCGCTGGGCTCGCGCCAGATCCAGGTCAGGTCCAAGACTGGCGTGGTATCCCCCGTGGTGTGGATTGGCGGCGCTGGTAGCGATGGCTTGTCTGGTCGGCTTTGCATGTCGGGTCTCCTGCAGTGCTATGACTGCGGCGTTGCGGTCGACACCAAGAGCGGTGATGGTTGGCCAGTTCGCTGAGAGACTGGTGATGTTTAGGCTGACGAGGTGTATGGAGCGACCTGGCCCGTCTCCATCGGTGGAGCTGGGGTTTGCACGCCCCGCACGGTGTAGGTCAGCCTGACCCTCGCCCAGGTAGAAGGCTTGGCCACAGTAGGAGCTCAGGGCGTTCCTATGGATTAGCTTGACCGGGGCTGAAGCCGCCGTCAGGCCAGAAGTATAGGCGAGACATGGTCGGCACTGCGCCAGGGGGGTTCATAAACGTCAGTAAAACTGTCTCGAAAAATCCTCCTCACTCCTGTACCATAGGGGACGAGGGGAGGAGAGGTGAGACGGCAGCAGAGGGAGAGGGAGGCGACTCCTCGATCCGTCCTGCCGAACACAAAAGCAAAAGCGAACCAGCGGCGGCGGCTAGGCGCGGCAGCGGCACCACGCACGCGCATATACTGCGCACGCGACACCGCTGGTCCGTCCTGCGGTGGCGCGCCCGCCCCGTCAGTATCTTGATGAGCAGCATCTGGTGGAACAGCTCGAGCAGCGCGGTCGGTGGCCTGGCGCTGGGCCTCGTCCATGCCCGCTGCCGTGAGGCCCGCGTTGCGGACAGGGCTGATTCCCCGCGGGGCCGCCGCAGCCGCGGCAGCGGCTGAGGTGGCGGGGGCTCCGCCCCGACTCTGAGGTGAGAGCGGTGAGCCACCGCCGAAACCCTCCGCAAGGTCCTTGACACGGTACTTGTTCTTGAACGGGTCGAAGGTCGGCGCCTCGTCGAGGGGGGCGATCACGCGGGTGGGCAGCGGCGGCTCGTGGTCCGTGGACGGCGTCGGCTCGAGGTCGACCTGGCCAGGTTCGATGACGCTGGCACCGAAGCGTGGCACCACTGCGGGGGCTCGGCCATCAGCCTGAGTCTCGCGAGGCGGCGAGCTCGTGGAGCTCCCTGGGGCCTTGCGTGAGCTGTGGCGGCTGCAGGACCTGCTGCGCGGGACGCGCCCGCCCGTGTGGCGGTCGCGTGGCGAGGTCGCCTGGGCATTAGCGCGCTCGGAGTCCGCCCTGCTCGGGGATCGGATCGGCGCCGCGCAGGGTGATGGGCTGGGCTGGCGGGAGGCGCTTGTGCCGCCCTCCGCCGTGGCTGTGGCCTGGTCAGGGTCGACAGCGTCGGGGCGGGGGCTGACGTGGTGGGCGCTTCCCTCGCTGTGCCGCGGGGAGGCGCGGTGATGCGCCTGGGTGTACGTGAGGACGAGCGGGACAAGCGGCTGCCTCTCCCGCTCAGGTGGGGCAGGTTTTGCCTGGGCAGGGCGCAGCGCTGCAGCCTCGTTTGGCGGGGGCGTGTGCTGGCGCGGTTGCCAAGCACGCACGTTCGCATCACGCCATCCTTCGGGGCGCCCAGTCCTGCCACGGTTTGTTGCAGCCCCCTGGGCTGAAGCCGCAGGGGTTATCACTGCGGGCTGGTTGCTTGAGGTGCCATCATGTCGGCCTGAGTAATGGCCCCAGGCGCGCGTGGACCCTGGCACGGGCGAGGTGGCCCGTGGGAGGGCCTGCACGAGTGCACGCGGGTAGCCGATGACCGCTGGGTGTACCCTGGCGTGGGGGGGCGTGGCCGTAGCTGGAGGCGGCTGCTCCAGCCGCCGCGGGCCTGGCGCCTATGGGGCCACGGTAATAGGCGGCAACCCCGCCGTAGGCCGTGCTGCCGCCTGTCGGGACTCGCGCGGGAGAGCGGTAGCGTGGCGTGCTCGGCTGTCCTGCGTCGCGTTTGTCGCGCTGCTGAATGCGCTGCTGGTGCTGTTGATATCGCTGCTGGTCGGCTCTCGAGAGGGGGCGGGTGTCGGGGAGGATGGTGGGCACGTCGGGCCGCTGCCAGCCCCGATAGACGTGCTCGAAGGCGTGGTCTGGGTAGGTCTCCCCTACGGGTGAGTATCGCCGCACATGCTCCATGTAGTCGATGTTCTGCGGCTCGGAGATCGCCGTGATGTTTACAGCTCGCTGGTGCGCGGGTCCATAGAGGCAGAAACTACCACGGTTGCTGCGGTCGTGGTTTAGCTCGGCTTCGGTCGTGGCACGGCTCACCATGGCGTCGCAGAGTCGCATGTCATAGTCGAGAGCTTGAGGCCCAGGACCACCCTCGGCGTCCCTGTACAGTACCACATCTCGCCAGCGGGTGCGGGTAGTGTGGATGCGCTCGGCGATCGACTCGCAGACGGTCCTGACCGTGACACGGTCCCTGTACATGTTGGTGATGGCTAGGGAGTAGGGTCGGCGGACCGTCTTGTTGAAGGTGAATTCCTCCTTGAGGGCCTGGTGGGGGCCGAAGGGCACGTAGCCTTCCCTCCAGAGAGGTTGGTCGGGGGACGGTTCTTCGGGCATCCCCGTTCCTGTGAACCCAGGTGGCCGCCTCGTGCCGTCAGGCAGTCCCTGCCTGGGGACGCGCCGCGGCCTCGGTGGGAAGTACCATTGACCCTGGTAACCTGCTTGGCCTGTTGTGGAGGTTCCCCCCCGGGGCCTGAAGGCGCTCGGGGGGGTTCCTTGAGGTCGTGGTGGGCTGGCGCGTTGCCGTATTGGCGGGCAAGAATGTGCGGCGGCATCCCTGTGGCACGGACGTCGAGCAGGCTGTGTGGACTGGGGGGATGGGGGCACCTGCTGGACAGGCAGCATGTGTCGGAGTCCCTGTTGTCGGTGCTGTATGCACACGTCCAACTGTTGCAAGAGTAGTCCGTGGACCAATCCATAAGTGTACGCAGTCCGCTGCGGGCACAGTCTGGGCACGTTGGTTGGCCCGAGGTGCCGAGCTGCGCGTTGCGGCGAGCCGCACAGTACTGACAGCATTGGAATCGACACTGTAGGCAAGACCAGCGTCCTGGTAGAGGCGGGAGCGCATGCTCGTTTGTGCCTGGGTCGTCTGGGTGGGGTCGAGGGCGATCCCACGAGGGCCAGACGTCAGCAAACCAGGATTGGCCTGTAGTGCGGACAACCTCGGCGGGGAGGCGAGCGTCCTCGGCATGGCACTCGATCCACTGGGGCCCCATGTCCGCTGGTACCATGACCGTGCGCCAGGTGTCATCCGTTTTGACGTGGACTTGGGTCGGTGCCCAGAGCTTAGTAGTGGTGTCGCCGTGGTCGTGGTGGAGGATGACCCAGCCGTCCCGCCCCGCCACCGCAGGGTTAATGACGCGATGGCCCATGACTGTCGTCCCCCACGGTAAGTAGGCGCCGTCGTGGTGATCACCAGGGTCAAGCCAGACCTCGATGCCAGGGGCATTGACACGGGCCCGCACATTACGGACGTGGTAGGCGAGGACGTGGTAGGCAGTCGGCTCCTCTTCCGTCTCAATGTGCTCCCACGTCTCGATGCCACTGTTGTCTGAGGTGGAGTTTCCGCCACTCTGTCGTGACGAACGAGAGGCGGATCGCCGTGGGCGGGCGTGGCCTCGGGCGAGAGCGGCGGCCGCGCTGATGAGGGAAGGCGTACGGCGTTCGTCGGCTCCTGATGTCGTCGATGAGCGGTCTGGGCTGTGCGCCAGGGCTGTGCCTGACTTGTGAGTGCGCGGTGGGCCAGACGCGGCCCCAGGGCTGGAGCCGCTGGGGCGCGACTCGCGTGCGTCAGGATGCCCCCGCACGGGGACGGCTTGCAAGCCAGTGTACACCAGGTCGTTGAGTGGTTTCGGGTCCAGCTGGAGCTTGCGAAGCGAGACGCGTGGGCGGGGCTGGTTAGGGTCGTCCCTGGTGGCTGCTTCAGTGTCGTAGTGCTGTTTGGCCCATACTCGCGCTGCCTCTGGCGAGTATGGTGCCTGCGGCGGTGGCCACGCTGCCGCGATGACTGGTCTGCGCCTGGTGCTAGCTTCCTGGTCGTGAGCTTCAGCCGCCTCACGGAGATCTGGATGATCGTAGCCAGCGATGTGAAGGGCGTGCGCACAGTCGCCCATGCCATAGGCGTGTGGTAGGGCACGGCACTTGGAAGCAGCTTCTGTGGGGGCGCACCAGTCCATGCGGATGAGGAGGCTCAGGACCCGAGGGTAAATGAGACGCGCTCCGTGGGCCTCCCCTTTCACGACGTTGTGCCTTTTTTCCCCGCGCGGTGGTTGGGTGGCCTCGCACATCCAGAGTGCGATGGGTCCCCACGCGAGGGTGTCGTCTTCGAGACTGTAGGGCGGGTGGGGCGGCATTGCGTACCACGCGGCCAGCGAAGGGTGCACGCTCACGTACGTGCGGCCAACGTTGGTGCCAGTTCGACCCTTCGCTTCACGGCGGGGACCTGGCAAGAGGTGCCCTCCGCTGGAAGCAAGACGGGCCGCAAGGTCGCCGCGGGTCCCATGCCAGAAGACAGTGGGCGCGTTGGTGGTGGGTTGGCGGAGGTCCCACGTGAGGTAGGGGAAGATTGTCTCGCCTGGGTTCCCGCCCGAGTCTTCCAGCACCCAAGTGAGGCGGTTCGGGGGCCTCTGCATGATGTCAGTCCACGGCCCCAGCGCTTGGAGTGTTAGATCATGGGTAAATCGAGGATGGTCGTGGAGTCGCAGAGCGTCTTTGATGTCCTCTGTAGACACGCCACTGTTACCAAGCGCAAAGCCGTTTTGATACAGGGCGTTAAGTATGCTCTTCGGCGGCACGGGGACCGCTGGGTCGCGCTGGATAGTGTTGCGTAAGTTGCGTGTCGGTGGCTTGAGGGCTGTGTTAGGCATACCAGGGCCTGAAGGCGCCTGGGGCCTGGCGGGTGATGCATAGCGTGCTCGCCGTCGTGGTGGTTGGGTGTCCGCGTCGGGAGAGGAACCACGAGCATCAACATGTCGGAAGATGGACCACGGGCTAACGTGGGTGCACTCACGTGTTTCCCTTGCCTCGGTGTCACTGCCGTGTGCTGTGGCATCCTCGTTAGTCGGTAGGTTACCGTATGCCGCGCCGCTTTTGAAGCCGTCTCGCGGGGACGGGCTGGTCGATCTTGGTGTGACAGACGAGGCTCGCGATACGGCGGCAGTGACTTCGACGATGGCGGCGGTGGTGGCGGTGGTGACATCGGCGACTGCGGCGGCAACTGCTGCGGCGTAGTGTTCCTGCAGCAGCGGATGTCGGAGTGAGTGCACATGCTGGTCGTCGTGTTCGTCGGCAAGCGTGCACGGCATTGTGCATGTGGCCTCATCGCGCGGCCTCCTGCTCGGTTGGCAACAGCGGAGGCACCACTGGGCTGTGGATGAGTCCAGGGCCCGCGCACAGATGCGGGCTCCTACGTGTCCGACGGCTCCTTGAGCAAGAAGTTTGGCGCCGACGAGTAGAAGACCGCACACAACTCCACCCGTGGCAATAGCCCCGAGTTTGCCGCTGGCCCATTTCAGGACACCCCCGAGGCCGACCCCGACTGCGCTGGCTCCGCCCGAGACGCTATCTCTGAGTTTGACGCTGGTCCCTTTGAGAGTGGCCCACAATGCGGACGTGACGTTGTATGTCGTTGTGCGTCGGGATGTGGTGGGCACAGATGGGCCTGGTGCCGCCGCTTCACGTCGTCGTCGTTGTCGGTAGCTGTGGTCTCGGCTCGGTGTCGGCAAGTACCCATCGATCTGGTCCTTGTACGGCATTGCTATCACGATGGCGTACGTGGCCACAAAGAGGCAGATGAGGCAGCCACAGTGTCGTGATGCCACTGCGCTGTGCTGGGGCTCGTGGGAACCGCTGGCATCTGGGTACTCATCATCGATGGGGTCGTTGTCGATGTCGGCCTGCCAGTGGTCAATGACACTGGGGTTGGAGTCAGTCACGTTAACACGGTATACAGAGGTGTGGGGCGTGGTGCTGCCACCTGCGGTCTGGGGATGTCCAGGTCTAGCCAGTGCTGCAGCGGGGCTGAAGCCGCCACTGCACGGACTGGCATGAGCTGGCGATGCAGTGGTATGGCTTGTCGCGTCGGCGGCAGTGACGCCTTCAGCGTCGTTGAGCTGTGCGCAGGGGTCGGCCTGAGCTGAGTTGTGGGGCGGACTGCTGTGCGACGAGGTGTGCCCTAAGTGGGGTTCACTGTCGCGGTCACGCTGGGCCGTGTCGCCTGGTGGTGTTGTGCCGTCGCGATCCTGGGTTTCCATGTCGTCCTGCTATCGTCCACGTGGACCGAGCCCAGGGATATGTTGCTGATATCGTCCGACGCGTGGAATGAGTCCAGGGGTGTGTCGCTGATGTCGCTGGCCGCGATGTGCTGAGGCAACCATGGTACGGGGTCGTCTGCGGCCTGATCACCCGTGGCGTGCTGGGCGAGGCCAGCTGGCGGTGGTGGGTTTAGCGGTTCCATCGGTGCCGCGGCGAGCTCCGCCTCGACAAGCGGCTGCATGTCTGTCGGGTGGTGCAGGATCGCATCCGCGAGGTACGCCAGGGCGTCTTGGTCGGGTGGGGGAAGGCCTCTTGGTAGTAAGGCGTGGGCCCGTGAGAGGTATGGCGGCAAAGGTGCCGTGAAAGCTTCAGGGCCGACAAGCTGGGCACGAGCACCCTGGTATTCCAGAAGGAGGCAAAGTAGCGGGTGGAATACTCGCGGCTGCCCTGGATAAGAGTGAGGTTGCGGTTTGTGCGCTGTCTGTCGGGGCCCGCTCTATACCAGATGTCCTCGCACATGTCGAACGCGGTGAGCTGGCGCAGGGCGTCGGTTGTGTCCTCAGAGTCCTCCTGGAAGAGGTGATCGTACTGTGGCAGATGAGGCGTCGCCAGGATGTACGGGACGCAGTCCTCGAGCCATGCCCAGAACACGTCCTGGTGGTCCTCTCCTGGTGCCCACGCCGCAGCGCACGGTATGAGCCGGGCGCGGATCATCATCAGGTGCCAGAAAGCGGGGTCCTCCTCGGGTTCGCCCCTAGCGCACAGGGGGGTGGTGAGACCCGTGGGGCTATAGCGGGGCACGACAGCGGGGCTGAAGCCGCCACTGCGTGCCTGGCCTGTATCAACGTCCCCGTCAAGAATCTGCTGCACCACGGTCGAGGCCACGCTGGGGGTGGATTTCGATGCATGTGTCGTAGTTGACAAGGGCGTGCATGCGCTCACGATGGCGCCCAGCGGTCCGTTGCCGCACGGACCCGCGGCTGCGGTGCTGTTCACGATCGGGCCCAAAATGGTGCAGTGATCGTACTTGTAGATGCTGTCATCGTAAAGGTAGAAAAGAGTCCCACGTTCAGCATGTCGCAGGAAAACCTCACCTCCATGCTGGGGCGCACCGCCTGAAGACGGGTGTGCTCCAGCGAGCGAGGGGATGGCCAGGCTGCAGGCAAGGCGCCACATGATGGCGAGGCCTGGCGGGCGGCGCGAGCGATGAGCCAAAAGCTGCATGTCAGCACGCATCCTCAGATACCCCTGCTTGCTCATGTACATTGCAACAATCACGCCCCCTGCAAGATGACGGGTGTCCCTACACCAGATAGCTTGCGCGTGCTGCTGCCAAAACTGACATGATATGACAAGAAAGAGATACGACGCGAAGAGGGAAGAGATGCCTCTGAAGGCGCTTCCTCGGAGGGCTGAGGCAGGCTCTCTGAGGCACCTTCAATAGGGTTCCTGAGTGACCCGACCCTTGTCTTTGCCTTTGTCAGCCCCTGGGGGCCCCGTCCCTGGGGTGACCTGGCCTGGCTGGTCAATCCACCCGCAGACAGCTACGGGATCGGCAACTGATGCAGCTTCCTCCTTTTTTGTTTCGAGAGTGGCCACCTGTGGCAGGTGGATGGTGCCCCCCGTGAGGTGCCCGAGGAGGGCCTGGATGTCGCCACGCAGTGCAGCGGCTTCGGCGGTTGCCGTCTGTTGCTGGGTGACGACGGTGGCAAGCCCCCGTTCCAAACCTGAGACGTGCTCCGTGAGTGTGGCCTGGGAGGAGAGAACGCCCGCAAGCTGAACCTGCATGTTTTCCACCGTGTTGGCAAGCAGCTCGTGCTGTTGTTCCATGTGTTGGATGCGGGTCGTGGCGGCATCTGGCAGTTTAGGGGCCGATGCGAAGCGTTCGCCGAAGGTGTTGAGTTCGTGGGAAGCCACGCTGTATTCATCACCTGATGAGAGAATCTCGACGTCGTCAGCGTCGCCTGGTACTTCGGCGGCTGTGGCAGCGTCCCCTTCGGTGTGGCCCCCACCTTCAGCCGCCACCGTGCCAAGCTGCGGGTCATGACCACCTGATCCTTGGACGGCCGTCTGCTCGGCAGCTCCGTCCGTGCCGTGCGGGGGTGCAGAGGAGCTGCTGCCTGGGTGCCGTGTGATCTTGCGTGCGGCGTGGCGTCGCGTTTCCCACTGGAGGATCGGTGGCGCTTGGCTAAAGGCTCCTCCTTGGGGATCAGGAGCGGTGCGACGCCCTTGCCTTTGGGCGTGGCAGTCATGAGGTCGTGGAGGTACGGGCTCTGGGCCGCTTTGGTGAGGAGTGTGCCAGTGGCGGGGCTGAAGCCGCCACCACGGGCTGGCGGCGTCACAGGCTCTGTGATAGTGGTAGGGGTGACAATGGTAACGTTGTCCCTCTTCGGCACCACCTCAGCCAGCGGGGCCTCGGTGATGCTCCACGGGATGGGGCACCCTGCGACCTGTACCGTATATGTGGGTGGGGGACGATGGGCGCGCACTAAGGCAAACTGAGCCGAAGTGGCTGCGTCCCAGGCGGTGTGGTAGACCTCACAGTCCCATTTAACGGACGGGCCCGTGAGAGTCTAGGCGAGCTGGGTCAGCGTGGCGTGGCGTGCCGCAATGCCAGTGATGCGGTAGCGCGTCTTGGCGAGGGTGGCTTCGCAGCCGCGGATGCTGACGGCAGCAGCCTTGGCGGCGTCTGACCCTCGTGAAACACGGGTCCCCAATAAGCCTGACTTGCCGTGCCTGACGACTCCCAGGGCCTTGAAATCCACCGACTTCTGGAACGCATCTGCCATCGTGATGGGCTGGTCCTCAGGGAACCACACGGTCTGGTACTTGTCTGCAGTGGGCTCGTCTGCACCTACGTTGCTGAGGTCGTAGGTGGCACCGAGTTGCCCTGAACCCGCCAAGACCTTGTCGACCGCTTGAAGACTGACGCCGAAGGTGGCAGCCAGGGACCTCTTTCCGACGCCCGATCCAAGCCTGCCTAGGCTTTTGCAGGGTTCGAGGATGGTGACGGCTTTAAAGTTGCCGTGGAAGAGGGCCTTGAAGGTGTCCTGGAGCTGACTATCGAGCTCCTGGCGGCGAGCGTCTTTCTTGGACTCCCTGTGCTTTTGGTTTTGGCGCGCCTTGTCCTGTGGAGCAGAGTCCCTTCTGAAAGGACCCTTGGCGCGTGGACCACCGTTCACGGGGGCACCTCCCGAGAACTGGTCCTCGAAGGCCTGATGCATGGAGGGGACTGAGCGATGGCCTCGGTTTCATGTATGGTCGCCCGAATCCAGCATACGTGGTCGGCAGGGTCGATGGTGGCGACGGCTACTTTTTCCGTGCAGGCGACTTCCTTGGTGCCCAGCTGGTACACGGTCACGGGGACGTGCGTGTGGACCACTTTGGGCGCCTTGGGGTGACGCTTCAGCACGGGGACAGCGAGCTCGGTACCGACGTAGTTATCGTTTTTTGGGCCCATGACAGCAATCGCAAGCTGACCCGTGGTACGCTTGCCCTGCTCGAGGTGGTGTTGCAGCAGCCGTTCACCGCTCTCGTAGTCGTGGAGGCTGATACTGGGCTTGTACGTCTTGCCGTCGTCCAATGATGTGGGCTCGGCGAGGACTGGGACCTTCCAGAAGGCCGGGTCCAAGGCGATGAATTGGGCGTCCGCAGCCTGCAGACGTGCGGACGCAGCTGGTGGGTGTGATGTGTCACCACCAATGCGCTTAGGCTTGCTGCGCTGGTGGTGATCCAGCGTGTAGCTGATCTGGTTGGCGGCGCACATGCGGATCAAGGCACTGCCGAGCTTCTTCGTGTTGGTCTTGTGCATGTCGTACGTGGCCTGGAGCTCATCCGCGTTCAGCTCGGCAAGCCCGTTGTAAGCGGCCGTGGGGCGGTCAGACCCCGCTTGCTTGAAAGCTGCGATGCAGTCCTGCTTGCGTTGGAGGAGAGACCCTTCAGCAGCAGGGCGTGAGCTCGGGGGCTGCTTGGAAGAGCGACGGCGCTCCGGCTTACTGGGGGCCATTGCTGCGGGCGCTCTGGTGGGGAGAGCTGACGCGAATCAGTAGGGTCCTGCTGGGACCCCTCCGGTCTCGCGAGGCCTGGGAGTCTGGCTCCGAGGCGGGGCGCTTCGCGTCGCGGCTGCGGTCTGAGTGCTGGGCACTCTCGAGCCGAGACTAGAGAGAGAGAGAGAGAGAGAGAGAGAGGGAGAAGAGAGAGAGAGAGAGAGAAGAGAAGCGAAGAGAAGAGAAGAGAGAGATAGAGAGAGAGAGAGAGAGAGAGAGAGAGAGCGAGAGACGAGAGAGAGAGAGAGATATAGCAGAGAGAGAGAGAGAGAGAGAGAGAGAGCGGGAGAGAGCGAGGGAGAGCGAGAGAGAGCGAGAGAGAGCGAGTGAGAGCGAGAGAGAGAGAGAGAGAGATAGAGAGAGAGAGAGCGACAGAGAGCGAGAGAGAGCAAGAGAGAGCGAGAGAGCGAAAGAGAGAGAGAGAGAGGAGAGAGAGAAAGAGAGAGAGAGAGAGCGAGGGAAGAGAGAGAGAGAGAGAGATAGAGAGAGAGAAAGAGAGAGAGAGAGAGAGAGAGAGAGAGAGAGAGAGGCAGAGATAGAGGCAGAGAGAGAGAGGCACAGAGAGAGAGGCAGAGAGAGAGAGAGAGGCAGAGAGACAGAGGCAGAGAGAGAGGCAGAGAAAGAGAGAGAGAGAGAGGCAGGGAAAGAGAGGCAGAGACAGAGAGAGGGCAGAGAGAGAGAGAGCAGAGAGAGAGAGAGAGGCAGCTCAGTCACACTTAAATCCAGATTCGTCCTCACCGAGTCCCACCACCAAGGGAGCGCCAGCGAGGAGATGCACATATGGGGACCCCCACGCAGTGAATATTTTTTCCCCAACCCCCCTGCGTTGGGTATTCGTTTTGAATAGAGCACTGCGGTCTCCACCTTCCTTCCTTCCCGCCTCCTCCTCCTCTCTTCCCTCTTCCTCTCCTCTCTTGCTTCCCTTCTCCGCCTCTCTTCGCTCCTCGTCTTCTCTCTTGCATCCCTTCTCCTCTCTTCGCTCCTCCTCTCTTGCTTCCCTTCTCCTCCTCTCTTCGCTCCTCCTCTTCTCTCTTGCCTTTTACGTCATCCCTTTGGGGCTGCGATCTGTGAAATTGTCGCCACTTTCGAGGACTGCTGGTGGGTCCAGCGGAGTGAGGCACCACGCAGATTCAGATTAGACCTCGCCATCCCTGGGGGGCTGCGATCTGCGAAACTGTCACCACTTTCGAGGGCTGCTGGTGGGTCCAGCGGAGTGAGGCACCACGCAGATTCAGATTAGACCTCGCCATCCCTGGGGGGCTGCGATCTGCGAAACTGTCGTCACTTTCGAGGGCTGCTGGTGGGTCCAGCGGAGTGAGGCACCACGCAGATTCAGATTAGACCTCGGCTTTCGAGGGCTGCTGGTGGGTCCAGCGGAGTGAGGCACCACGCAGATTCAGATTAGACCTCGCCATCCCTGGGGGTTTGCGATCTGCGAACTTGTCGTCACGTTGGAGGGCTGCTGGTGGGCCCAGCGGAGTGAGGCACCACGCAGATTCAGATTAGACCTCGCCGTCCCTGGGGGGCTGCGATCTGCGAAATTGTCGTCACTTTCGAGGGCTGCTGGTGGGTCCAGCGGAGTGAGGCACCACGCATATTCAGATTAGACCTCGCCATCCCTGGGGGGCTGCGATCTGCGACACTGACGCCACATTCGAGGGCTGCTGGTGGGTCCAGCGGAGTGAGGCACCACGCAGATTCATATTAGACCTCGCCATCCCTGGGGGGCTGCGATCTGCGAAACTGTCGCCACATTCGAGGGCTGAGGGTGGTTCCAGCGGAGTGAGGCACCACGCAGATTCAGATTAGACCTCGCCATCCCTGGGGGGCTGCGATCTGCGACACTGACGCCACATTCGAGGGCTGCTGGTTGCGAAACTGTCGCTACATTCGAGGGCTGCTGGTGGGTCCAGCGGGGTGAGGCACCACGCAGATTCAGATTAGACATCGCCATCCCTGGGGGGCTGCGATCTGTGAAACTGTCGCCACATTCGAGGGCTGCTGGTGGGTCCAGCGGAGTGAGGCACCACGCAGATTCAGATTAGACCTCGCCATCCCTGGGGGTCTGCGATCTGCGAAACGGTCACCACTTTCGAGGGCTGCTGGGGTGGCCAGCGGAGTGACGCCCTACGGGGACTCAGATTAGACCTCGCCATCCCTGGGGGGCTGCGATCTGTGAAACTGTCGCCACTTTCGAGGGCTGCTGGGGGGCCCAGCGGAGTGACGCCCTACGGGGATTCAGATTAGACCTCGCCATCCCTGGGGGGCTGCGATCTGTGAAACTGTCGCCACTTTCGAAGGCTGCGTGGGGGGCCCAGCGGAGTGACGCCCTACGGGGATCAGATTAGACCTCGCCATCCCTGGGGGGCTGCGATCTGTGAAACTGTCGCCACTTTCGAAGGCTGCTGGGGGGCCAGCGGAGTGACGTCCTACGGGGACTCAGATTAGACCTCGCCAGCGCTGGGGGGCTACGATCTGTGAAACTGTCGCCACTTTCGAGGGCTGCTGTGGGGCCCATGAAACTGTCGCCACTTTCGAGACCTGCTGCGGGGTCCAGCATAGTGACGTCCTACGCGGACGCAGATTGGACCCGTCATTCTACTTCGATTATCCCGCATCTGCGATCGACTGTATGTGTGCGAGGAACTAGACATGGAGTGGTCTGGCACTGACTGACGTCAAATCGTTGTGTGCCAGTGTCTCCTGGGGTGTTGCCTGATGTGGATGCAGCTCGTCGGCGCTGCGACTCGAGCTGGCGGTCGTCCTTCGGACCCGCAGAAACATCTGCTGAGCTCGATGAGCTAGGGGAACTACAGGAAAGAAGTGCAGGAAACGGAGGCCGGTCATGCACTCGCCGATACCTCGTTGCTCTGTCATCGTCTTTGCTGTTGCATGATCCTTATCTGGCCTGCCGGCGCCGCGGCTCGAGCTGGCGGTCGCCCTTCGGGCCCGCGGGAACATCTTCTGAGACAAGTGGACGCCGCCGCCTTACTTGCAGGCAGCGCATTGCATTCGCGGACAGCAGCATGGCAGACCGCAGTGAGATCCTCAGTCGCGTGGTGTTGCCAAGCCTGGTGGAGACGCGCGTGATCGACCTGAAGTCCCAATCGCGCGTGCACTGTACCTGCGTGGCGTTCAGGCACGCGCGTGATGCTGCTCGCTCCGCGTTCAACCAGTACGTCGCCAGTGCAACTTTGGACGATGGACAACCGATTGATGATGCGCGACCCCGGCCTTGAGTTTCTTTCCCGCGGGCCGCCCGCAGACCTGGCGGCGCGCCTGCGAGCGTTCAGCTCCCGCGCTGAAATGTGCGGGAAGGAGGCGGAGAAGCTAGCGGGCGAGCTACGCCTCGCTCGTTCCTTGCACTCTAAACAAGTTTTATCATGTGGAACTCTGCGACGACATGGCGCAGGCAGCGCTGCGGGTTTAGCTCGCGCTTGAAAAACGCGGCAGTCTTCTGTCTCCTCCCGCCACTTTCATCGTCGTCCTATTCCCCGCCTCACCTTCTCCATGCATGCTGCTGCTTCCGCGATGGCCTTTCGCCCCCCCCCCGCCCTCCATTCCATCCCTCTCCTACCCCTCGTTCCCGTGCCCGTTCTTCTTCGATCCTAGGGCATCAAGCCTCGTTCTTTCGATCGTCGTCCTGTGAATCGTGCAACGCATGCGCATCCCATGTAGCTTGCACAGCATATCGCCGCGTCTACACTGTCGTTGTTCCTGCTAATGTTGGCATACTCCTCTTGCCATTTGATGCACGTGGGTTGGGTACGTCGCAGGGTAATTTTTCTGCCGCCGATGGCGTGGTCTGACAATGTGAGTGCATGCGGGGCTAACGTGAACCAGGCCATCCACCAGCTCACAGCCATAGAGCAGGTTCTCAGGGTGCAAGGTTTGCATATCAAACCATCCAGCTGGGAAGTTTTACGCGCGTCTCAGAGGCGCCTTGAAAACGCCATCGTAAACGTCGAGAGAGCGGGAGGTAGCATGCTCAGTGGAGTGTTCGGGCCACACATTGCAAGGCTTTGGCATCGCGCTGGAGTGCAGAACTTCGGTCTTGCGCAAACTGCAATCAATGTTCCATGCGAGCGCCAGGCAGCTGCGTAATGCTGCGGCGTCGATTGCAGAGCGGCGCAATTTTCGGAACAATTTGGCATGCAGAAATGGCCGGGGGCAGTGGATGCCGCCCAGATGAGCTTCATAGCGGCTATTCAGCGCGTGCAGCGATGGGGCGGAGAGCCCTTCCGACCGCGGCGAACGTGGCAGGCCAACTCGGCAAAGATTATGCGCAGGACGCCATAGAACATTACATGGATTGCACGGTGTATGGAGTGGCGGCGCCATCTGCACCGGCACCCAGAGATGCCGGCAGCCATCGCGCTGCAGACGCAGCCATTGGCTGGTTGGGGGGGCAGCGGGCCCGGAGACCTCGAGCCCGGCACTCTGTTGACGACGGAGAGACTGGTGCCCGCTCGGAGGGTGGTCGGCCCAGCAGGCGGGAGACAGCTTCGGCAGAACTGATGGAGGATGCCCCAGATCATCTCGGCGCCGGGCCTCTTAGGAGAAGGTGGTGATGGCGTGGCTGATCATCATGTAACGTATACGCTGCTCTTTTGTTCCCAACCCTCCTTGGTTGGGTATTCGTTTTGAATCGAGCAGTGTGGTCTCCACTCCACTCCTGCCTCTTCCTGTCTTGCCTGCGGGGGGCTGCGATCTGTGAAACTGTCGCCATTTTCGAGGCCTGCTGGGGGGCCCAGCGCAGCGAGGGCGACGCGCGGATTCAAATTAGACCTCGCCATCCCTGGGGGGCTGCGATCTGTGAAATTGTCGCCATTTTCGAGGCCTGCTGGGGGGCCCAGCACAGTGAGGGCGACGCGCGGATTCAAATTAGACCTCGCCATCCCTGGGGGGCTGCGATCTGTGAAACTGACGCCATTTTCGAGGCCTGCTGCGGGGCCCAGCACAGTGAGGGCGACGCGCGGATTCAAACTAGACCTCGCCATCCCTGGGGGGCTGCGATCTGCGAAACTGTCGCCATTTTCGATGCCTGCTGGGGGGCCCAGCACAGTGAGGGCGACGCGCGGATTCAAATTAGACCTCGCCATCCTTGGGGGGCTGCGATCTGTGAAACTGTCGCCATTTTTTGTATAGTCTGATTGGTTGTAGACTGCAGGTTAAGTGGGAGGGGGTGTGGGCTCAGGTAGCCATTTTGGGTCCGTAGCGTTCGGCTCTGGCCGACGCGCGGGTGTTCCAGGGGGCCGCGGGGCGGCCATAACCACAGCCGTGCTAGTCCGCGGACTAGGTAGCGCGCCTGTGGTGCCATGGCTGTGGGCTTCCTGGGGGCGCACCTGATGATCTTGGTTACGGGCGGCGCTCTCACGGTCCAAGGGGCACTTGGCTGGCTGCCGTTCGGGCGCGGGGGACAGGAGGTCCCAGCGCCGACGCCGCCAGCCCTGCCCGGGCCGACAGCGCTGCCGGCAGGCGGTGGGGGGCGAGGCAAGGGGCGAGGACCGCCCGCCAAGCCCGCGCCTGCAGGGGGAAAGGGGCGAGGGCCGCAGGCCAAGCCCCCGGGGACGCCGGGCGTCCCACCGCCGCCGCGGTCAGGGTCGACTACAACGACCACGACCGCGGGCATCGGGCGCGTAGGCGAGGGCGAGCCCACGGGCAGCCCAGCTACGCCGGCGTACGGAGGTAACAACGAGCCCACGGGCGCGCCTGGGCAGCCGTCCGCCCCGGGAAACCGGACGGGCGATGGTGAGCCTGACCTGCCGCGTGGGCTGGACGGGTATTGGGGGTGGAGTGGTTGGGTCCCGCACCTGCCCCATTGGTGGGCTGGCCGGAACGTACCCCCACCGCCGCCGCCGCCACCTACCCCGCCCCCGGAGGCGGGGCCGGGTCCCGGTTGGGGCTTCGCAGCCTGGGTCTTCGAGTTCGTGGGCTACGGAGCGTGGGTAAGCTCCCCCGACCACCCGGGCACGATCCGCACGAGTGGCGGATGGATTGGATCCGCCGTCGACCGCCTGGGCGTTAAGATGCTTGGGTACTGGTGGGAGACCGCGGTCCTATGCTTTGCCCTAGGCATTTTCACGTTCGTGTTGGGTGCCCTGGCCTTCATCGTCAACACCGCGGCCCAGCCTATGCTGTGGGCAGCCGGGGGACTCCGCTGGGCGTGGTACCAGATTACCCGGTGCTGCCAGCGACGCGGAGGCGATGGGCCCGGCGCCCATCTTCCCCCACCCCCTCCGACCCCCTTGCTGGTGCGCTGGCGCGGGCCGGGCTTGGGCGGCGTGGTGGAGACGGAGTTCTACACAAAGGGGGTCCGCGGCCGAGGGACCAATCGGGCGTACAACCACGTGCTTCTGCGTAAGCACGGGCAGGTGGCCCGCATCAGCTGCAATTTCGCGGACCGGTACCGACTGGACCGCCACGGGCTCAACATCAAGATCGGGCAGGTCCTGGGGTGCACCAGTCGCAAGTGGCGGCTGAACCTCGAGGAGACAGGGAATGTGCATCTATGTCGTGCCGTCGAGTGCGCCTCCTGTCCAGTGGCGCATCCCATGCATGTCGACCAGTACGCGGCCATTGACCACACACAGATCGTGGACTTGGCTGAGCACGGAAAGGCCACGGCCTGCCGGGCAGTCGGCGTGGGACTCCGGAAGGTGTTCGGGGTCGTCAAGTGGCTGCTTTGCTCACCCTGGTCGGTTCTCGGATGGCTGTGCCGGGGCCGGCCGGAGCCCCGCTACATCACCGACGCCACGGGCTATCGCCGCCTGGACATCGATTCGGAGAGCGAGGTGGAGGCGGAGGAGCGCCCCTGCCAAGCCGCACAAGTTGGGGTGCAGCTCGCGGGTGGCGCACGCCCCCTCCAGCCGGAGGGGTGCGGCGACCGAGGGATGCAGGAGGCTACTGTTCTGCTACAGGAGGACGCGGAGGTGTCGGACGTCCCCCGGCCGGGGCATTGTCTCAATGCACAGGTGCACCTCTGCGCCCACCATGCGCAGAAGTATCGGTCTACCCTGATCGGCCGCAAGTGCAGCCTCCCCACTTGTCTCCGCATGGCGAAGGGTAGCTGCGGGGGGGCCCCGATGTGCGGGGAACATCTCCGACGGGACGAGGGTCACACCGTGCGCGTCGAAGCGACGGTCCAACCTGGGATTCTCGGGGGCCTGCGCCGCCGCATGCGGGCGCGGGCTCCAAGCCCCGGCAGGGCGCGCGATTGGACTGCGCACGCCGCCGATGGGGTTGGCATAGCGCCCGGGCCGGTCTACCCCCCGCCTCTACCTCCCCCCGCTGCACAGCCCACGGGGGCGCAGGCCCTAGCCTCGGGGCCGCAGCCGCGTCGCACACGCTCCGCGGAAGCAAGGGCCAACGGACGCTCACGGTCTGCCGACCGCGGAGCCCCGGGCGATCGGATCGCCCATCACGGGTGGCTTCAGGAGCCCCTACTCGTGAAGGTCTGCCCGATACTTCCGGGCGACCCTCGGGGAGCCGAGGAGGCGTACGGCGCGCCCCCGGCGAGTCCTTGGTTTATCCTATTGGGAGAATGCGAGGGGCTCGACGTACGGGGCACTGGCGGGGACGCCCGACTTATCATCGGGACTAGCCTCGAGGGCGTCAGGGTGGAGGTCCCAGCCAGCGATGTCGTACGGCACCCCCCTCCGCTGGAGGACGGGCGCTACCCGATAGATTGGATCAATCGGCTGCTGTGCGAGGTCCCCCAAGGGGCTCGGGAAGTGGGGTTGCGTGTCATCGCCCACCACATCCCGCAGGATCTGCTGGCGATGTTACGCCAGGAGCAGTGGGGCGGTGTGGACGTGGAAAGCGCGAGCGGCTGGAGGCGGCGCTACCTGACGAACACGGAGCGCCAGCAGCTGCAGCACGACCCGGTGCGCACACTCGGCCACCATCGGCGGGGCGGCGCGCAGGGGGCGCAGCCTGCGCCCGGGATGGAGGGCTTGCCCCGTCCAGCCCCCGTGGCGGCACCGTCGCGCTTGGCGGCGGCCGCCGCCGGCGTGAGCGAGGATGCTGAGGAGCCCGACCCACTCGAGATGTTCATGGATTCCTTGCGAGCCGAGGATCTCAAAGGACGGGGGGGCCAAGCGGCGGCCCTCAGTGCATTAGGTATGGCCGCGGACCTGCTCGGGGTTCCGCTTGATCAGGCGGAACGGCAGCTGCGGCGGAGGGTCGCACAGGTGGCAGCGGCGGGCCCACTGGGGTCCGACCTGGAGCGCGCCCTCGCGGATTTGGAGGATGCGCAGCTGGAAGCGCGCGCGCGGGAGCGTGCTGCGGCCGCCGACAGGGTTCCCCTGCAGGGCAGCCTCTCACGCGAGGGGTCGCGGAGTCGCTCGGCGCGGGGACGGGATCCCAGCCCGAAGCAGGGACCCCGACGCGAGCTCTTCGGGGCCATGCCCCCCATCCAACCCACGGGCCCACGACGGGGCTTGCTGGGTGATCGGGACCTGCTGGCACGCGATGGACGCGGGGGGGCCGCTCGTGGGGCCAATCCGCTCCTCGACGGGGCCTCGGTCCTTGGCCACCTCACTGGCCAGACGCCCCACGGGGGCGGCCTGGGTGGGGAGCGAGCTGGGGGTCCAGACGACGCCGGGGCGGCGGGCGCCCTGGGCGGGCTTACAGCCGAGGCCGAAGCCCAGATCATCGAGCGCCTGGATCGCCAGAACCGCCTCACCGAACGCCACGTCCTCGCCGCCGAGCGGCAGGCGCGGGCCACCGAGGGCGACAAGAAGGCCCGGGGCACCAGGGCAGGGATCGGTCGGGACGAGGAACTTGATCTTTACATAGCCCGGGGATGCAACACCTTCGTGGTTGAGGCCTGCGAGGGGATCACGGGGAAGGACTTGTTCGACTCTCTCAAGCGCATGTGTGCGCACTCCAAGAGCACGCTCAAGACGATCGGGTTTCCCTGCCTGGTTACCAACCGTGTGGCGCACGGCTACGCGGCGCTCGCCTTCGGGACGGGCCCTCACGACCTGGCGGTGGACGACTGCGTCCCCGCGCGTGACGAGGACTTCGATGGCTATCGGCTCCTTGTGGACGACAAGCTGGAGCCCCGCCAGCGGCCCGCCACCCACATGGCGACCTGGTTCAAGAGGGCCCGGTGCGAGATCCAGATGTTCGAGTCCATCGTAGGGGTCGCACATGGGGCGGAGCGTCGGCGGTCGTTAGGGTTCTTGGAGGCGGCCTTCGAGAGGGATCCTTCGGAGTTCCCAGACCATTGGGTCAAGGATCTGTGGGAAGAGCTCCGAAGCACGTGGGTCGAGGAGTTACGGGAGCTGAGGCGTCGGCTCTGCCGAGAGCTCGACACCGAGAACCCGAGGAGGGAGGACATCAAGTACATCCTACTCATGCCGGAGAACGGCTACGATTTGCCCCGAACGTTCGACCTCGGGGACCCGAACGCCTACTACCAGCAGGTGGTCGTGCCCCGGCGCAAGGCCGCACTCACGCGCCTCCTCAATGGGCAGCTGAACGCCCACCTCACGAAGCGACCGCCCAAAGCGGGAGGGAGCGAGGAAATGGGCGATCCCCGGCCCACGGCGCAGGGGGATGACAGGCCCAAGGCGGGGGCTGGGCCCCAGCCGAAGGCGGGGCCCAAGGCGGGCACCGGGGCCCCAGCGGGGACAGCCCCCAAGAGGGCGTACCCAGCGGGCAAGGAACTAACACGCCCGGAGCGTACGCGATCCGTGGCGCATGCGCCCCGCAATAAGGACAACGTCCCTATCTGCTGGGGGGCCACCACGCACATGGGCTGCTCGCGGAAGGCTTGCGATTGCCCTAACTCCCATGACCCCATCAAGTCAACGCGCGGCTTGGACTACTCGGTAGTCATGCAGCTCACGAGGCGCGGGGGGCTCCTTGGGACGCCCCGGATCGATCCCAAGCAGGTGGATGGGATGATTGCGCAGCTGCGCTCGCAAGCCAAGGCAGCCGAGGCCGAGAAGGTTGGCGAGGACACCTCCCCACCTGCTGCCCCTGACTCCCAGAAGGAAAAGGGCCGTGGCCGTGGCAGCGGCTCGCGAGCAGCGGGCGACCCGGGCCCGGGGCAGGCCCCGGACGACTACACCGCGCTCCAGCTTACCGCGATGGAATCTGACCTCCGGGAAGCGGTTAAGGGCCCCGACTTCGGATGGCTCGAAGACCACGACCGCCCGCGCGCGGCGGCCACTTGGGACGCCCAGCCCGCGGGTGATGGGCCGGAGCTTCGCCTCAAACTCATGCAGGAGCTCGAATCCGAGGGCATCTTCGCGCCTCTGAAGGGGGCCAGCGAGTACTTGCAGAGCCACGTGCGCGGGCGCGTCTTGGGGGCGCGCCTGCGCGGGGAGCGGCTCACCCTGGAGCGAGCCCTCGAGGAAGCCGTGGACCGAGGCCATCGGGGTCTCAGCAGCGAGGCAGCCGACCTGCATGAGGCGCTTAGCTGCGCCGCAGGATACGTCACCGAGGGCGGGGCCGAGGTTGGCCCGGTTGCGTGGGACACCGACGGGCTGATAGGCCGCGGGTCCTATACCTTCTGGGACGGGGACACCCGCATCCAGTGGGACTTCATCGACTACCGGGACCGCCTCGGCCCTACAGAGGAGATGGGCCAGGCGATGGGCCTGGAGGTGGGCGACACCGAGGAGCGGCAGTGCCTGCTACTGCACGTAGCTGCGGGGGTGCTCCTGCTACGCGCGGGCGAGGGCACAGGTGAGCCCAGCCCGGACGCGGTGCAGCAGTTGGCCGCGACGTATCGCCATGCACTATGGGAGGAGGCCCATGAGGCCCTGCGTGCCCTGGGCGACTCCCCACCGTGGATCACGGCCCTGGAGGCCGATGTCCGCTCCTACGTCCATGATGCGGTGCACCCGCACCACGACAAGGACTATCGCTGCCTGGCAGCATGCCCCGTCGCCGACCTCGACGCCGTCACGCTCCAGGTGCACCGTGTCAACGGCAGTGGGCGCCTATGCGTGGACCACCTAATGGGGACGGGTGTCGGCGCGGAGGATCACGTAATTCCGCTCCTGATCTGGCGTGGCCATATGCGCGCCTTGCGCCCACGCTCCCACGCGGAGGCGGCGGCCCTAGGCCAGCGCTGGGGGCACGCAGGACGCCTGTCCCGCGAGATCGTAAGTGTCGGCTGGCGCGAGATGCTCGATGAAGGCCCGGACGTTGAACCCACCGTCCCGGGCAAGAGCGCGCCCTGCACCCACTGCAAGGCAGCGGAAGGTCGGGCGGGCCGCGCAGTGGGACGCGCGCCAGCCTCGTTCGGGGAACATCCAGCCGACGTCCAGGCACGCCTCCTGGAGGCGAACGCGATGCCGATTCGACACGACCCCGCGTTCGCGTACGGTTTGATCGCCCAGGAGGTGTACGCCGGTTCGGGAAATTGGTCGGCCGCGCTTCGCGCCGAGGGCATCCGGGTGCTGGAGCCGATCGAATATTACGACGACCCCCTCCGAGAGTCCGGCCCACGGCCGGATCATGACACCCTCGACCCAGCGGTTCGCGCGCGCCTACAGGAGGCCGCACGGACCCCCATGGGCCCCGACGTGGCCAACGTTTGGTGCTGGGGTACCCCGTGTGGCTCGTACACCGACCTCGGGCTCATGACCCAGCCGGGCGGGACCCCGCAGGGCACCCGCACGTGGGAGCACCCCGAGGGGGATGGCTCCAAAGAGTTCGAGCGCGTGGGTAACAGCCACACACAGTTCACGTGCGACACCTGCCGCATCCTACACGACGCCGGCAAGGAGTTTCTCATCGAGTCCTCCTGCCCCTCGGGCCGCTACCCCAAGATTTGGGACCAGGCCCCGATGCACGAGCTGCGTCGAGCGACGGGGGCCATGATCGTCCCGATCCACATGTGCGCCTGGGGTAAGGCCCCGTCCGACGCGCCAGAGAGCCGCTATCGCAAGGGCAGCTGGTGGCTCGTCAGCCCCCGGCTGTACCTGCACGCTCTGCTGTTGGCGCGACGTTGCCCACGTGACCACCACCACGTCGAGCTGAAGGATCACGTGCCGGGCTCGGGCATTAAGCGCACCAAGGAGGCGCAGGTTTGGGCCCCCCGCCTTTGCGCCGCGTGGGCAAAGGTGTTGAAAGGGGCCTATCACCGCTGGTCGGTGAGCCAACTGCGTCGGCAGTTGGCGCCTATATGGGAGGATGGCCCGGGGGCGTCCCCCAAAATCGCCCGGGCGGAGGCGCCCGGGCGCCTGCAGGGCGTCGACTTCATTGGAATCGAGCGCCTGCAGGCCTCAGGGGACGGCTCAAAATGCGGTAGGCTTAGCCCAGCCATGCACCGAGCATTGGCGGGGCTTCCTAAGCCCCCATTGGGCAAGGCACAGGGGGAGGTGAGTGCGGGCAAGACTCGACCCCCTTGCGAGGATCCGGCCAGAGATATCGCGGAGGACCTCGACGGGTGCAGCCCGGCGGAGCTGGCCACGGTCTACCTGACCTTCTGCACGGAGCACCCTGAGTACGACCCCGAAGCCATGCGGACCCTGGTGGGGCTGGGGGATCAGCTCCTCCAGCGGACGGGGTCCCTGAAGGAAGCGGCCGCGCTGCTTAGGCGCGCGCGCCACGAGCGCCTGGGCAACCCCCTTCGGGGTGTCCTGGGGGACAAGGTGCGACGGTGTTTAAGCCGAGAGCACTTCGAGTACGTCCGGGAGCTAGCGGAAGGGGGAGCCTCCGCGCGGCGGGGCGCGCCGCGGAGGCGCGAGCGAGCCCGGCCGTACCCCAGCGTGCGAGCCCACATCGACGAGGCCTACCAGAAGGTATGGGCGGATGTGACCTGGGGGATCGTCCTGGTGGCTTCCCCGGCGGCAGAGGGTTTCCTGACGGAGCTGGTGGAAGCCCCCCTGGGGAGGGTACCGAAGCAGCTACCGGACAGGACCTTGTCGTCCGAAGGGCGTATGATCCACGCGATGCTCTCGGCCAACGCCGCCGCACACAAGCGCGACCACCCGCCTGCCGTCCAGCCACGCCATCGGCAAGTGGCGAGGACGGCGGTATGGCATCGCGCGCGCCACCCCGGAGCGCGCCTCCTCTGCGCCAAGCGGGACGTCTCGCGGGCCTTCAAGTGGCTGGACATCGCCCCGGCGGACGTCGGGGACTTTGGCACCTCATTACCGGGGGCCCACGCTGGCATCGAGGGGGACGTCAGAGTCGTTTACCTAGCCATGGTGTTTGGGTGGACGGGAGCCCCAGGCAATTACATGATGCTCGCCCTGGCGGCGAGGGAGCTCCACGAGAGCTATCGGCCTGGGGAGCCGCACTGGCACGACACCACCCACTTCCACTCGGAGTGGCTCATGGATGACCCTGTGGTGGTGGAGCCCGACATTGGGGTCCGGCCGTGGATGGCCTGCGACGCATTGGATGCCTCCATACGTGAGGTGTTTGGGTCCGAAGCAGTGAACGTCAGCAAGAGGGACGCCGAGGGGGAGCCTTCCACCACGCAGATTATCTGGGGGCTCAGTATGGACTTCGAGCGTGAGCGAGTTGGACTCCCGGAGCCCAAGGCCATGAAGATGCGCTTCCTACTGGCGGAGCCGGAGCTGAGCTTCGGCTGCCGCATGGTCCGGCTGCGAACCGCGAGGGAGCTAAGTGGGCTCGGCCAGTTCTGCGCCTGCGCAGCTCCAGCCCTGAGCCTGGAGCTCCCAGCGGTCCACCGGATGCTGTCGGGTGACCCAGGTCAGGCCTACGTCCATCCGCCGGGCGACCCCGAGATGGTAGAGGCTGCGTGGGACGATTGGCACCAGACCCTGGATTGGCTGCGCGTCTGCTTTGAGATGCCGGTCGAGGGTAACTTCGAGACCTCCTTCGAGGGCCTGCTAGGCCTTCGCGAGGCCCTCGCACTCCCGGGGGCGCTCGGCAAGCTGCGCTGGCTGGGAGGCGATGCCACCCTGGATCGGATCGGTGCGCTGGACTGGTCCTCGCGCGAGTACATCGTGGCGGAGGCGGCTCCCTATCTGGAGACGCTCCGCTCCGCCCCTGGGGTCACCTGGCAGGGGGAGGGGGAGATCATCGCGGTGGTCGAACTACTCTGACTGATAGCCTTGGCGGCCGAGAAGGGCCCGGACTGGTTCCAGCTGCTATTGCCGTACGTCACTGACAACAGCAACGTCGGCCGCTGGCTGCGACGCCGCCGGGCACGGAACGCGGTGGCGCGCCACCTGCTTCGAGTCCTGGCCATGCTGGAGCTACGGTACAAGTTCCGGGTCCTGGACGGGCTTTACTTACGGACTTACCACAACGAGCTGGCCGACTTCATTACTCGTGCCACGGTGGAGGAGGTACGCCAGCGGATGGCGGAGGCCGGATGGACCGAGCTGTCGCCGGCAGCACCGTGGGGCGAGCTGGTGGAGGAGGCCGCCCAGCGCGAGCTGCGGATGCCAGGAGACGACGGGCCCTGGCGCGCGGCTGCGCTCCAGGTCAAAGGAGCCCGGGAGGCCCTACCACGCTACGCCCCCCTGCAGGTCGAGGGGGCGCGGCTGCTGGAGGTGGGAACCGCGTGGCCCCCCTTTGGGGAGGCATGGGAGAGCCTCGGTGGGTCGGCGCTGCTAGCGCCGTGGGATGTCGGTGACCGATGGGACCCGGACGACGGGGACCATCCCAAGGACCCCACTGGGGCCCCACGGACCCGCTGGCTGTGCGTGTCACTATCGGAGGACCCCGGTGGACGCGAAGCGACGGGCCTGGAGCGGCTACTGATCACCATTCGGCCACTGGCCGTGTTGCTCGACGCCCCCGTCAACTACGCTGCAGTGCGGCTAGGGGCGCGCTTACGGCGCCTCGGCTATGTGGCACTCTCCCCAGAGACGCGCCTACTGTGCACACACTTCGGCGACGTCACGGCACGCGCGCGGGCGGTCCAGGTTTGGGGTTGCGGAGAACGGGTTCGGGCACCGAGCCCCATACCCCCCCTGGGGCAGCCCTGCGTGGAGCCACGCGGCCTCTGCCAGCTCTGGAAAGAGGCAGGGCGGCCACCGCTGGATGAGCTCCGCCTGGACCTCAACAACGGCACCTTGCTCGTGGACCCTCGGATCTCGACGACGGGGGATCGCATGATGCCCTGGCCGCGCGGCACATGGCAGCCCGCGGGAGGCGGGCGGGCCCAGCGCGTGGTGATTCATGATCCGCGCGGGCCCTGCCATACGGCACGGGCGAAGCCCGACCCGTTGAAGGGCTATGCGAACACCCTGATCCTGGAAGGGTCCGAGGGCGGCTGGACCGCGCGAGCCCTGCACCCGAAAGAAATCTGGTGCGCCCAGGGGGGCACGGCGGAGCTGTGGGATGCCTTGGGCCTTGGAGGTACGCCGATCGCCGAGCGCATGCGGCAGGCCGCTCGTGCACTCCCGCGTCGCACGGCCCGCTGGGTGCTCCAGTGGGCGGAGCGCCTGCTGAGGCAGGCCGTAGAGGCAGCGAGCGCAGGCGAGGCACCCGGGGCGCGCGCTGGCGTCGGACCCGATCACGACCGACTCGCTAACGACGAGATGGTTAGGCTGTGGCTAAAGGCCTGGCTTCAGGCCCCCGATCGCCCAAGCGGGCCATTCGAGGCTGCGCTGGAGGCGGGGAAGACGACGGACGACGCCGCTCGGTTGGCGGACCAGCTCGACCCCCCTGCTACCGCGCGGTCCACCGCAGCAGGGGAGGACGGGGCAGGCGGGGAGCGGGTCGGGGCGGTGACCTTCGCTGTTCCGGAAGGCGCGGGCATGCCCAGGCCAAGCGCCCTGGACGGCGTGGGCGGCGAGGCTCGCCCCCCGCGCAAGGCCCGCCGGCGTGCCCGCAGCGCCCCTGCTCCCGCGCTGGTGAAGCCCGCCGCCTGGCGGTACGCCGGCGGGGGCGCCCCGAAAGGGATTCAAGGTGAACTCACCGACCCCCGCGAGCTGGATGCGACCGCCACCGAGGCGATGTTGGCCAAGCTTGCCGAAGGGACGCGGGCCAATTACAGCGCCGGGTGGCGTAACTGGGTACTCTGGCGGAGGCTCCGAGGCCGGAGCCCATACCTGCAGGGGGAGACTCGGGACGCCCGCCTTACGGATGAGGATGACCTCATCCGGTATGTCGTGTACCTGTACAAGGTGATGAAGAGGCGGGCCACGACCATCCGCCAGCGCCTGTTCGCCATTCGATATGCCCACACCCTGGCCGGGTTTGGGGATGTGACCTCCGATCGGCGCCGGCTCTGGACCACGATCGAGGGACTCCGCCGCTGGGACGGAAAGGCGAAACGGAAGCTGCCGGCCACGCCCCGGATGTTGCGCTGGCTCCGCGAGTACTTGTTCGCCCACGGGACGGCCACGCGCCGGGAGGCGACCATCCTATGGGCGGCGCTTATGACGGGGTACTTCTTCATGCTCCGCGCGTCGGAGTATTTGGTCCAAGAGGACCGCTCCTGGAGCATGGGACGGGTGGTGCGTGGGCAGGACGTACAGGGGATGCGCGGGGGTACACCCAGCGCAAGTCTCAGCGACTGCGATGAGGTAGTACTGACGATCACGTCGTCCAAGACGGACCAGTTTAACGCAGGTTGCGTACGCAACCATTACCGTTCGGGGGTGGAGTTGTGTGTCGTGGACGCACTCGCCGACCTCCAGAGGGAGCTGCCGGACCGGTTTGGACGAGGAACCGAGGCGGGGCTCCCCCTGTTCCGCCGGCCCGATGGCCACCCGATTATGCGGGAGGAGGTGCAGGGGCTCCTCCAACTCGCGGCTGCCGCCTGCGGCGTGGACGCAGGCCAGATGGGATCCCACTCCCTGCGCATCGGGGGCGCGACGGCGTTGTACCACGCCTGTCGCGACCTGGAAGCGGTCAAGAGGTTCGGGAGGTGGTCCACGGACGCCTTCCACGGATATCTCTGGGAGGACCATCGGCGTCAGGCTCCATTCGCCCGAGGCATGGCGGAGGGCCACGCCTTATTGGCCCCGGACGCCCGCGGTGACGACGGCGCCGCGGCCGGCGCCCGCCCCGACCAGTTGGCCGGGAGCGACCCGCCCCAGTTTGGGAGCGACCTGAGGCCCTCGGAACGCCCGGCCTGGGCGCCCGGGCGCCCCCCCTGGGCGCGCCCTTCGGCGCGAGCAGGGTCAACTACGGAGGGGGAAGGAGAGGAGGAGCTGGTGAGATACGAGCCAGGGCGAGGAGTTAACGGGCGTGTGGGGAAGCAGCAGGCGGGTCCCACGGGTATTCAGGTCAGGGCGGGGGCTTCGCGTTGTGGGGGTATCCCGGTGGACCTCTCGCCCTCGACCCCCCTTTCGCTACCGCTCCCGATCGCCCCAGGCACGCCCACCTCCTCTTGGTCCTCTCATCCGCAGCCATCTTCCACTCCAGAGCGAGGCACGCGAGCAGCGCGCGCACCCCAGCCTCGCGCGCCAGCCGCGCCTCCGCCCCGCGCTCCGGCAGCGTACATCATGGGATTCCTGGTGGGCCTGGTGGCCCCGGACCAGAGCAAGGCGCGTGGCCATGACTACAGCATCATGGCGGTGAACCCCCTCGGCGTCGTCGTCTCGGGGGCCGCGCTGTCGGACGAGCTCCGGAGTGCCGCCCACAACATCCTGTACACGGTGGTGAACGAGCTGGACAGCGAGGACCTCGTCGAGGTGGTCAACCACGACCACGAAGCAGCCCCGTGCATCGCGGCGGCTTGCTTGGCCGCGGGGGCGAGCGAGGACCACGGCCAGCTGGTGATCGTCGACGGCAAGCGGGGCGCGTGGGGGGTGGGCGCGGGGCCGAATATCAAGGTCCAGCGCCAGGCGGCCAAGCTGGCGCTCGCCCTGGCCCAGTTCCAGGGGCAGCCCATGCCGGAGCTCCGCGAGCTCTGCAAGCACAACAGGGGGCTGCTCGACATGATGCGCACAGTGGACGCGGAGGCGGTCGTGGAGCTCACCGACGTGGACGACGCCTCGAGCAGGGGCGAGGGGAGGTCGACCCCAGCCCCGGTCCTCGAGGCGGGAGAGGACGCGGTCACCGCGGCGCTGGCGCGTGCGGCCATCCAGGCTGCAGCGCGGCGCCAGAGCAAAGGCGCTCCAGCGGAGCGCCCGCGGCCCGCGCGGTCCCCAGGCCAAGAGCGCCTCGCCGAAGAGGTCCGCAAGCGCGAGAGGCGCCCTGCGCCCTTGCGCTCGCCCTCGCGCGCGAGGCGCCGCGATCGCGAGCGCGATGCGCCTCGCGATCGCGGGCGCAGGGGACAGGAGGAGGAGGCCGTCTTGAAACCCAAGACGGGCGGCGCCCCCCCGAAGGCCGACATCGTGAAGCGTGAGGCCGTCCTGAAGCCCAAGAGCGGGGGGGCGCCGCCGCGGTCCTTCGAGGTGAAGACCGAGGTGGAGGAGGCGCCAGGCGCGGGGGACGGGCCGCCCCAGCGCCAGCCGCGCTCGAGGAGCCGCCGCAGGCGCAAGGAGGAGCAGCGCCAGGGCGCCCAGCAGCAGCCCAGTGACCAGCACGACGAGGGCGAGTCCATCATCCGCATCGAGCGGGTACCGCACCACGTCGATGCCGAGGTGGTCAGGCAGGTGGTCGTGCCCTTTGGGGTCGTCAAACACATCGCCTTCCTGTACGACCACCGCCACAAGCGGGAGCCGTGCGTGCTGGTGGAGTTCCAGCGCCGCGCTGACGCAAAGCGCGCGCGGGAGTGCATGAGGTCGAACTATCGGTTCTACAAGACGGACCCGTGCACGGTGGTCACGGAGTGGGCGAGCCGACCTCGCGGCCCTGACCCAGGCAGCGACGGGGAGGATGGCCCGACCATCCAGCCGCCTGCCTGCCCGACGTGCGCACTCAAGATGCGCTGGAGCTCCTTTGACCCGGGAGACGGTTGGGGTTGCGAGATGTGCCCCGCGGGCGGAGCTAACAGCGGAGCCCTGCGGTGGCACTGTAAGGGGTGCGACGTGAGCTACTGCGAGGCTTGCCGCGTCGCCTTCGGCAAACCCAAGACGGTGGTGGAGAAGGCCCGGCGGAGCGGCCACACCGTGCGGGAGGCGCCGGGCCCCAGTGCCGGCCATGGAGAGCGCCCCAGCACGGGTGCCACGGGTGCGGGGGCTGAGGGGGACCGCCCGCCGGGCGACCTCAGCTGGCCCAAGCGTGAGAGGTCGCCCAGCCGCAACCGGCCCAAGCGCGAGAGGTCGCCCAGCCGCAGTCTGGCGCGGGACCCAGCGTGGGCGCGGCGCGGCGACACCCCTCCCGGCCGCACGCGGCGTAAGACCGGGAAGCACGCTGGGCAGCTTCGCGCTCCTCGCGGCGGCTGGTACGAGCAGGAGAAAAAGCGGCGGCGTGCTGCCGCCGCGGAGGCTGCCGCGGGCGGGGGTGGGATCCCAGCCTGGCGTGGCAAGGGCGCGGGCGACAAGGGCGGCAAGGGCGGCAAGGTCAAGGGCAAGCACTCCGGCAAGGCCGCCAAGGGCTCCAAGAGCGGCGGCAAGGGCGACAAGAGCGGCAAGGGCGGCCACTCCAAGGGCGACCAGGGCAGCCGCGGCCGGAGTGAGCGTGACTGGCCCAGCGCGGACGGTCGCGCGTCGAGGGGCGGCGATGGCGGCAGCCCCCGGGGCCCCAGTGAGCGCGGCGGAGACCGCAGCGGAGACGAGAGCCGCGACCGCCAGGGGAACACGCCCTCCATCTAGGCGTGGAGCCCCCCCCGTACCCCGACGCCAGCGCCCGCGGCATCGCGGGCGCGGGCTGAAGGCGGCGGCCTGTGAGTGAGCCGGCCCTCCTCTCAGCCTACCGTGCGCAGGTGGCGCCTGCGATCCTTTGAGCCTACGGTGCGCAGGTGGCGCCTGCGATCTTCTTTCTTTTAGCCTACGGTACGCAGGTGGCGCCTGCGATCTTCTTTCTTTTAGCCTACGGTACGCAGGTGGCGCCTGCGATCCTCTCTCTTTGGAGGAGTTTAACTTTGCACGCACGTCGCGTGCTTCCTGGACCCGGCCGTGCCGCGCGTCTTGCGCGCCGTGCGGTCGGGGCCACACTTGCGCTCTGCGCCCGGCGCATCGTGCGCCGTCCCCTTTCGGTTCTTTTGCGCGCATCGCGCACGCGCCGCGCCCGCGCTCTGGGTGCGCGGGGCGCGGAAGGCCTCGAGGTTGCAGGCAAGTGGCCGCGCGCGCGAGGCTCTTGCAGCCTCTGGTTCCGCCCTCGCCCGCGGGCGGGGCGTCCCCGCGCGCGCGGCTGCGTCTTTCTTTTCTCATGGCCGAGCGGCCGCAGGCGTGCCAGAGCGCGAGCGCGCGGGCCGTCAGGGCCCACGCGCTCGCGTTGAGCGTGGGGCCATCAGGGCCCACGCCCAGGCGGAGATGCGCGTCGCCACGCTGCCATGAAAATACCATCGCCCTGTCCTGGTCCCCCTCTCGTCCCCTCCTCTCCTCCTCTCCCTCCGTTGAGTGCACGCGTATCTCACTTAACTTGTATAGTCTGATTGGTTGTAGACTGCAGGTTAAGTGGGAGGGGGTGTGGGCTCAGGTAGCCATTTTGGGTCCGTAGCGTTCGGCTCTGGCCGACGCGCGGGTGCCCACCCACCCCGCTTTGCTCCCAGACGCCTGCGTCGGCCGAGCGGCCGCAGGCGTGCCAGAGCGCGAGCGCGCGGGCCGTCAGGGCCCACGCGCTCGCGTTGAGCGTGGGGCCATCAGGGCCCACGCCCAGGCGGAGATGCGCGTCGCCACGCTGCCATGAAAATACCATCGCCCTGTCCTGGTCCCCCTCTCGTCCCCTCCTCTCCTCCTCTCCCTCCGTTGAGTGCACGCGTATCTCACTTAACCGAAGCCTGCTGGGGGGCCCAGCACAGTGAGGGCGACGCGCGGATTCAAATTAGACCTCGCCATCCCTGGGGGGCTGCGATCTGTGAAACTGTCGCCATTTTCGATTCCTGCTGGGGGGCCCAGCGCAGTGAGGGCGACGCGCGGATTCAGATTAGACCTCGCCATCCCTGGGGGGGTGCGATCTGTGAAATTGTCGCCATTTTCGAGGCCTGCTGGGGGCCCAGCGCAGCGAGGGCGACGCGCAGATTCAAATTTGACCTCGCCGTCCCTGGGGGGATGCGATCTGTGAAACTGTCGCCATTTTCGAGGCCTGCTGGGGGGCCCAGCGCAGCGAGGGCGACGCGCGGATTCAAATCTGACCTCGCCATCCCTGGGGGGCTGCGATCTGTGAAACTGCCGCCATTTTCGAGGCCTGCTGGGGGGCCCAGCACAGTGAGGGCCACGCGCGGATTCAAATTAGACCTCGCCATCCCTGTGGGGGGCTGCGATCTGTGAAACTGCCGCCATTTTCGAGGCCTGCTGGGGGGGTCAGCACAGTGACGCAACGGGCGGACCCAAATTAGACCTCGCCATCCTGGGGGTCTGCGATCTGTGAGACTGTCGCCACTTTCGAGGCCTGCTGGGGGGCCCAGCACAGTGACGCCACAGGCGGACCCAAATTAGACCTCGCCATCCCTGGGGGGTGCGATCTGTGAAACTGTCGCCACTTTCGAGGCCTGCTGGGGGGCCCAGCACAGTGACGCCACGGGCGGACCCAAATTAGACCTCGCCATCCCTGGGGGGGCTGCGATCTGTGAAACTGTCGCCACTTTCGAGGCCTGCTGGGGGGCCCAGAACTGACGCCACGGGCAGACCCAAATTAGACCTCGCCATCCCTGGGGGGCTGCGATCTGTGAAACTGTCGTCACTTTCGAGGCCTGGTGGGGGGCCCAGCACTGTGACGCCACGGGCGGACCCAAATTAGACCTCGCCATCCCTGGAGGGCTGCGAACTGTGAAACTGTCGCCACTTTCGAGGCCCGCTGGGGGGGCCAGCACAGTGACGCCACGGGCGGACCCAAATTAGACCTCGCCATCCCTGGGGGGCTGCGATCTGAGATCCCCGCTTTCGAAGTGGCTAGGGTTGCTCAGGGATTGCAACTAATCAGTTTTATCTAGTCCTTGTCCTGAAGCAAGTGTCCTGCGAGTCTCCCGAATTCCGTCTGCAGACATATGTAACCCTCGCTCCGTCATCTCCCCCCTTATAAAGTGTCCTAAACTATTTGCGCCCCGCGTTTGCGCAGGGGTTGGGTACGTCGCCAGGGTAATGTTTCCCAACCCTCCTTGTGTTGGGTACTCGTTTTGAATGGAGCACTGTGGTATCCGCCTCCCGCCCTCTCCTCCTCCTTCTCTCCTGTGTTGGCGGTGCCCTGCGGGGCTGCGATCTGCGCAACTGTCGCCACTTCGTGGGCTCCTGGGAGGCCCAGCGGAGGTGCGTCCTACGCAGATCACTTTGAGGCCTCCCTGTCCCCTGCGGGACTGCGATCTGCGCAACTGTCGCCGCTTTCGTGTTTTCCTGGGAGGCCCAGCGGAGGTGCGTCCTACGCAGATCACTCTGAGGCCTCCCTGTCCCCTGCGGGGCTGCGATCTGCGCAACTGTCGCCACTTTCGTGGGTTCCTGGGAGGCCCAGCGGAGGTGCGTCCTACGCAGATCACTTTGAGGCCTCCCTGTCCCCTGCGGGGCTGCGATCTGCGCAACTGTCGCCACTTTCGTGGGTTCCTGGGAGGCCCAGCGGAGGTACGTCTACGCAGATCACTTTGAGGCCTCCCTGTCCCCTGCGGGGCTGCGATCTGCGCAACTGTCGCCACTTTCGTGGGTTCCTGGGAGGCCCAGCGGAGGTACGTCATACGCAGATCACTTTGAGGCCTCCCTGTCCCCTGCGGGGCTGCGATCTGCGCAACTGTCGCCACTTTCGTGGGTTCCTGGGAGGCCCAGCGGAGGTACGTCCTACGCAGATCACTTTGAGGCCTCCCTGTCCCCTGCGGGGCTGCGATCTGCGCAACTGTCGCCACTTTCGTGGGTTCCTGGGAGGCCCAGCGGAGGTACGTCATACGCAGATCACTTTGAGGCCTCCCTGTCCCCTGCGGGGCTGCGATCTGCGCAACTGTCGCCACTTTCGTGGGTTCCTGGGAGGCCCAGCGGAGGTACGTC